>VZTE01004039.1:325376-518122 GCA_013397775.1 Eulacestoma nigropectus | reverse complement strand
CGCCCCTGAGAAAATCTTTAGAAAGTAAAGTAAGCTGAAGGTTTGGACATGGAAGGGAAAGAGAACCCAGGCCATAGCAAAACTAAGCAGAATATTAATGCAAAGATCCATGATCAAAGCCATGCTTATTCAGTGGGGTTTTTCAGTTCTGGAAAAACTCAGTGCCAAAACAAAACCTATCACCATTTTTATCTGAACATCTGGTTTGGAATCACTTGTGCTTGGCTGTCTCAGCCTTCCAGCCTTGCTTGGAAAAGCCTTTGGCGGCTCCAGGGTGGGGCAGGAGGAGATGTCGAGGCTCTACCCTTGCTCTTTCTCTCTTTCCTCTCCTCATTTTTACCTGTGACCTGCAGTTCTCCAGCTCCTGGGGCCCTAGAAGTGTTTGCAGGGCAGCTGGGCCCTTAATGGGATGAGTCTTGAGGAGTGCAGGCTCCAGGACCAGCTGAAGTCTCCACGTGGACATGGTGGAGACGGAAGGGAAGGAGAAAGGCAGCTGAGCAGAGGGCAAGGGGAGGAGAGGAGTTTGCTTTGACCAGAGGACGTCCCCTGCCTTTCCAGGGGGGGTCGTTACATGGACCTGAGGTGGGACGGATTCCCAAACAGAAAGCAAGAAGACTCTTTCTTTGCTTTTATAAACAACACACCTTTCCCTCAGAAAATGGCTTTTTTTTAGAGGCCATGAGCTTTTATAGCACCTTTCAGTAGTACCATAAGTCTGTTCCCTCCTTCCTGAGAGCGGTTACTCGAGCAAGGCTGGAGATAAATACAGTCAGAGATGGGTAAATGTCATGTTTTTAGAAGCTTCACTTAGTACTGGATCAACATCCAGAGGTTTCAGCACTTATTTTGAGCGTGTTTAGACTTAACTGGGCCTCCTGGCTCCTGGAGGCAAAAAATGAGCTCTGTCCCTCACCTGTTCTGGTCTCAGCAGGCCCGTGGCAGTGCAAGCACAGCGCCAATTGCCTCCAGCACTCTGGAATAGCCCTCTGGAACAGCCTTCTGGCTACCCAAGACACTTCCCCAGCTGGTGACTCTGATCTTCTCCCAGCGAGCTGTCGGCTCTCACAGAGGAGGTGCATGTACGGGGCTTTCTCCGTAGCTTTGCTGTTGGTCCAAGATCCAAATCCCAAACTTCCAGAATGGGTTTTGGGTTTTTTGTGTGAGTTCTGTAGGATATCTGTGGAGGAGCAGCCGTTGTGATGTGAGGAACTGTTCTACATGAAAACCAGGTGGAGCAGTCTGAGCCCTTTCCTGCAGTGCCTTTGTGCCAACAGTGAGGGCTGCGTGGGAAGGACTCCTGCACACTTAGTGCAGCACTGAGCTCTGATCCCCTTTGCTCTTCATATTCCCATGAAGTCCCTCTCTCTGTCTCGCTGCCTGTGTGATTCTGCCAAAGGTTTGGGTTCATAATGCTGCCAAAACGTCTTGCTGAAACCTAAGAGTGAAAATATTTCTGTTTCTGAAAGGTCCCACGTTGCTGCTGACAAGGAGTGAACTCTTTCTTTCCATAGACAAAACCCTAAATGTCTGTTCAGGCTCTAGCAGACATTAACTTCAGCCTAAGGAAAACAGCAACAAATCAGGAAAGCCAAGTTTCCTGCAGAAAGCCCAGTGTTTGGCCGGCTGGTAACTGAGTGCTAATTCCAGGAATAAAACAGCTGCTATCCTTGCACACAGGCAATTGTCTTGGAATTTAAAGAGGAAATAAAATGGGGAAGGGAAACAACAACAAAAAATTCTTAAAACATCATGTATAAAACCGTGCCAAAGGTATAGAGCAGCAGAAGTTCTTGTTTAGTGAATTGCTTGATAGGTCAGCAAATACTGCAGGTAAAATTCTGGATCCTCTGAAGCTGACTGTCAAAATTGGAGGCTGGATCTTTCTCACAGACCAGGCTGTGCACGTGTACCTCATTTTGCCTAAAATGATTGCAATCTGTTTTCATGCGGTTCGTGGGAAATGCTGAGTGCCAATCCATGGAAAAACGGAGACGGAGATACAACCTGCATCAAGTCAACATGGTCCCTCAAGTACAGATTCAGGGAGGCTTCAAAATCTAGGAAAAAGTAGTGACCAAACAATTTCCACTGCTGCTTGAGCTGAAACAGAGAGTTTTGCCTAGGTGGGAACTTGCACAGCCCCCATCACTTTATCATCCTGATGCTTCATCCTCTTCATTGCATTCATTCTTGTGCGGCACCAGGAGGTGCAAGTCTCTCCTAGCACAGGTGAAGAAAATAATCAGAGAGTTTTACTGAAGTCTCTTCACCTGGCAGTCTCACCTATAAAAGGCCTTTGTCTTCAGCTATGACTTAGTACTGATGCAGGATCTTTTTCTGGTGTACCTTTCTTTTGTCTCTGCCCCTTCCTCCTGTCAAGAGCAAAATGGCTTCCTCTGTATTTAGTAGAGGTGCTGTGCAACACTGAAGAGCAATACCCTGAGGTAAGCCCCAAAACAGCTTTTATTCGTGCTGTGCTGCTTCTTACCGAGGGCTCCTGTGTGCACAGGACCTATTTCTAGTTTCCATTTGCCACATCTGCTTTACCCTCCTGTCTTGTATACCCCTTTACTCTCCAAATTCCTTCTGTGAGACTCTTATTTTCTTCTCTCTCCTGATTCTGCTTTGCTGTCCATCCCTCCTGCTGTGTGTGGCCTGTATAGGGTGGGCTGACAGGGTCTGCTGCCTCTTCCTGGGGCCCTGCTGGCATCCCCTCCCTTTGTAGGAGGCTCCTCTCCTTGCCCATGCAGAAGGCATTGGGCCTCTTTGTGGCATGCCATTGATCTGTGTGCATCAGAAAACAGAATAGCTCTGGAGGAGGGATGGCTTTGGACCAGCTGAGGAGCTGACATTGCTCAAAAGCCTTTAAAGCTCCTGTCATTCAGTCTACCAGGACTTTGGAGTGTGTTTATAGATGCAATCTTATAGATTGCCAGAGGGAAAATATTCTCCTGTCCTTTTTGCCTTTTCTGCTATCAGAAGACACCTGGGGAGGGAAAAGCTGTGCTCCCAGCACCTGACTGCCCTCTCTGTGCTGCTCCATGGCAGGAGGTGGGAAATCACCGACATCACTGCGCTGTTTGCTTTGCCTGCCTGTAAAGTGCGACTGCTGGCAGGGAGCCATGGCTGGGGCAGCCTGCTGAGGTGCTTTGCTCTCTCTTCCTCTCTCCTCAGCAGCCTCTTGACTTCATGGGAACAATGGGACGATGTGACTGGAGCCTTATAAATACTAACTCCCCTCTGAGGCTGCCGTACCGAACAGGAAGCACAGACAGCCCCAGAATAGAAATTCAGTCCTCGCTCTGCTGCTCGGCAGAGGCTGCTCCCAGGGAATGCTGCCTGCCACACTCCTCCTCATGTGGCCGAGCTGCTCTGCCACACACTGTGTTCCCCCGGCCCGGTGCTTTGACTGGACCATGGTCATCAGGAGGTCATCCCCTACCTGGAACTGGCAGGCAGGTGGATTTTGGGATGTGCCTTGCCCTGGGAAGTGATGTTTCCTACAAGGATGGAGCTATGTCAGGAGGGTGGCAGGAGCCTTGGGGAGGTGAACAAGGAGGTGACCCTGGTTTTGAGGTCAGATCGCAGGGGAGGCTGTGCTGTGCCTGCCCCTGTTACCCCTGCTCTGAGGTAGGCTGCTTGTTGCCAGAATTGCAAATATCCCCTTGACCTGCTAATAACTTACCCTCTCCAAACTCATTTTCCCTTTTGCACCAAACAGTGGGGCGTTAGCACATGAACTTGTTCCCTCTCTAACACGTTTGGTGGGACATCTGCTGGAATCAATAGACCATTAGGAAGTACCCTGTGAGGGTGTTGATCCGAGTGAGGATGCACACCAGGTGGAGAGTTTGGATGTCTCAGCCAGATTGCAGGACCTCTACTAAAGCAAAACTTTCACGCCTGCTTGCTTTAAACTGCCCTGAGCATCCCGAGTAATCCCCTTGCTCCCTCTGCTCGTCCTTCATACTTGATGTGTTCTCAGCTCCCGAGAGCGGGCATGCAGCATTTAAATGAGGCTCCAGCCACTGAGACCTGCTGCTCCTCCTCCTGCAGTCCAGGAGTCATGTGACAGTGCTGGCTTTTGGATGTCAGAAGATCCATTTGTGCCAGGCACATGCTGCTCAGTGGTGCAGAGGCAACACTGTGTGGGTCAGTGGTGCTGAGCAGGCACAGAAGTGTGGTGGTGCAGCAGGGTATCACGTGGTAGTGAGGACAGCCATGGTCTTCCCAGGAAAATCCTGTTGTCCCCCAGGCTTTGACTGGCTTCCTGTATGAATGAGGATCATGGAGCTCGACCTATTAGACTGAGCTCTTTGCAGCAAGTGCCATCTCTTTGTGCTGTAATAAATATTTTTAAGCTGGAAGTGAAGTACTACCTGCAGCGCTGACCTCTGGTATAAAGGCAGGAACCACGTTGTGGGCAGAGCTAAACCTTTGGTGTTGACTTTATTAGAAAGTTTTTGGGCTGGGAAGGGGCTTGATAAAGATGCTTAGAAAAGACAATTGCAAGAGCTGTGTCCCAGTGTGCGCGGATGAGTGTCCCCTTTGGGTGAAGGGCGATGCAGTGATGCCTTCCTGGAAGACAGAGGTTGACTTCCTAGCTCAGGGACCCATCAAACCTCGCAGTTTCCCTGAAGACTGTTGCACATCCAGGCTCTGGGTGTGTGAATGAACTATGGAGTTGTAGTCAGAGCCTGCCTGACAGCACGGCAGGTCTTGCCCCTACCCAAATGGACTCTCTCCAGCAGTGTCTAAATTGTGCTTTAGGCTTTGCCAGGTTGGGAGAAGAGTTCAGAGAGCTGGGGACAGCCAAACGTGTTCCTCCCTTTGTGCTATTGATACATTTTAGCACAGTTTTAGCTGGTATTTCCTGGAGTTTGTCCTGAGCAGCTAAATGTCAGTAAAAATGGGAAATTTCACATGGAGGAAGAAAGTAGCTTTGGTAAGCCCCAGCCTGGCATCTTGAATGCTTTTAGGCAGCCCCTTAAAGACCCATTTCTAAGGCCTTTCACTGACAGTGGGGACATCCTGACCTGAGTTGGTTACAGCAGACAAAACTTTGCTTCACTTTCCGGACCCTCTTCTGTATTTCTGTCTCATTTTCATTGCTGTTCTTTAACCTCAGCCTTGCCACTCTCCAAAAGGTGTAGTAGTGATGATAACATGCTGCTTTCACCTGCAAATTGTGCTGGTATCTATTGGTGGAAACACCCATCAGATGCCGCTGTGCTGCTGGTAGGGGAAGGATGTCACACCACTCCTCAAATCCTCTGTTCAGTTTTTGGGGCCCCCACCCCAAGAAAGACATTGAGGTGCTGGAGTGTGTCCAGGTAACCAGCAATAGGACAGGAGGAAATGGCCTCAAGTTGCACCAGAGGAGGTTTAGATTGGATATTGGGGAAAATTTCTTCACCAAAAGGGTTGTCAAGCCCTGTACAGGCTACCCAGGAAAGTGGTCAGCCACCATCCCTGGGGGCATTTAAGATATGTAGCTGTGGCACTTAGGGACATGGCTTAGTGGTGGACTTGGCAGTGCCGGGTTAATGGTTGGGCCAGACCATCTTGAAGGTCTTTTCTAACCTAAATGATTTAAGGATTTTCTGCCTTGGCACTCAGGCCCTGCCAGGCTTCCCTTGTATCTGTAGGTAGTCAGGAGGGCCGCCAAGCTTGCAGAGTTTCAGGATAGGAGCAAGGCTTTCTGACATTTCCAATAACCATCTCAGATCATTACTTTAACTGGGGGAGAAGGGGTTGGACTTGTAACTTGTGTGAGGCTGAAGGTGTGTCTGGTTTTTAGCAAGTGGTTTGTACGATAGCCACCCTCTGGGAGTTAGGCTGAGATAAAAGAACACATCACTGCATCTTCCCGTGGCCATGTCTGAAGTTTCCAAGTTACAACACCACTTATTCTCAGCTTCATGCCCCAGTGCTACTGATAATTCATGTTTCCAGCTTCTATCATGCACGAGGTTAAACATGACATCTCCTGAAATGCTGAGTGTCTTCTTCCCTTCACCTCAAGGTGATGGGCCAGGAGCAGATATGCTGAGAAGGAAATAAAAAAAACCCAAAAGTATTCGAAGATGAGGAAATGTGTTTTCACACTCTGTTTGCAAGCTGAGATTGAAGGAGAAAAAGAGCAGGGACTGAGCTTCTGCGTGGCAGCTGGGAACTGCATGGCTCGGGAGGCTGGGTAATGGGCTATGAAAGTCCTTCACCTCCGGGTTCGCAGTGTTCATCCAGGCCAGCAGTGGGGGAATATTGTTGCTCTGGCAGAGCTGCTCAGTGGTTTCTGTCAAATTAAAAGGACTTGATTCCTCTCTGAGAAGCTCTATTTCTGCTGCAGACCAATTCCTGCTTAGGGAACCAAGAGCTGGTTTTGGCAAGACTGTTGTTGCCCTGTTGGAAATTACCAGGCTGCAATTAGACCAGCTGATACAGGTGTGCACTTGTGACTTGGGCACACAAATGTCTTCTCAGCTGCTTGGTGCCAGGTGAGAAAACGTGAGTGCTCAACTCAAAAGAACTGAAGAGATGGGCTGGATATCAAAAAGCAGTAACTGGCTAGACTGGCAAGACAAGAAGTGAATGAGAGTACCTTCCCATGGGCAGATCAATCCTTGCTGGTGGTAGCTGGGAGCCTGGAGAACCGTCCAAGAATACAACCAACTCCCTGACCATCCCTTCCTGGGAAAAGAGTGGCTTCACACGTAGATGCAAACCGTTACACACCTATTATTGATACCATATCAAAATGTGGCTGTGTCAGACCCTGGAGAAATTTGCATTCAAGATTAGAGAATTTCTGGCTGAAGGACCAGTTGTATGAAATTGAGGAAGGGAGGAGTAAAAAAAGCCTTTGCTATTCAGGAGAGGGCTGGGGAAGTGGCATATGCTTTTGGTGACTTCGCAGGTGTCAACAGTGACAAAGTGTAAACTTCCCAAGTCAGGCTGCACTCGGCTGGAGGTGGTGGAAATGCTAAAAGGTTGGTGCAAACTGTGGCTGCCTCAGCGGCTCTGGGCAAGGAGTGAAATAATTGGCTTGACCTCGGGATAGGTGTCAGACAGGCTGTGCTTGAACACTGGCTTGTTTCAAGAGACACCAGAAAAAAAGGTTCAAAACAACCACAGATGGAAAATGTACAGGAGGGAGCTTTGGAGCCCTCAGAAGATGGGAGAGCAGCTAACTGTGTTCTTCACTGATGAGACTGAACTAACAGAGCTTTTGCAGGAAGACTGGTGAAAACTTTTGGGGAAAAAGGTTCAGGAAGAAGAGGTATTATATCCACATCTGCATTCTTGAGAGACTGCAATGCTTTACCCATCTTATGTGTTTTAGGCACCTTGACAAGGAACTTCAAGCATTGCCTCAAAATCTGCTGTCGAGCTGGATGCTTGATCCTGCTCTAGCTAAACTGCCCTGCGTTTAGAACCGATCACCATGCTGCAATGTACTGTAAAGTTAAACTGGTGGTGCCTTCAGGATGCTTGTACTGTGTGTGAGACAGGCATGGGGAAAGCCTGGCATTCAGAATCTTGCTGAACTGGGAAGATAAAAGATGGCAAAGCAGTCAGCCCATGCAAAGCATGGCTGTAGCCAGGACTCACAGCACTATCAGTGGCGATGGATGTTGGGGTGTGTGGGTTAGGGGATAGAGGGCTGTAGCCAGGGAGAGATAATGGGGCTGGCAGCTGCTGAGCAGGGCACCCTGGCAATGCTCTGACCGGGCTGAAGGGCCTGGAACACACAGGGATGGAAAAGGATTTGAGGAGGTGGCTGATCACTGAATTTCGTGTGTGTGTGCTGCTGTTGGTGCCGATACCCGGCTGTGCTGCACAGGATAAGGCAGGAGGGAAGGGATGCCCAACCCAGTGTGTGGCTGCAGGCAGCAGTCACATCTCTGATGCTGGGGTTGGGAGGGCTGTGAGCCGATGTCATGGGCTGGAATCCTTCTGTCAGCGATCAGAGGAAGGGTTGGGGCCCTTAGGTTTGCCTTAACATCTGATGCCAGCTCCCCAGAGCTCCTTGAGGCTCTCTGAGCCCATGCATCACATTATTGCAGTGACCTTTCTGGGATTGCTTTGGGCTTGGTGTCTGCACAGTCTACCCCTGTCTATATTGAAAATAGGATTACTTTTTACTTTCCACCTCAAGAGGCAAACTGAAATCCATAGAGCAGGATTTAAGCCGTTAAGGAATTCCTATTAATTAGTCTCCTGAAAGTGGAAAAGGCAGAGAGGGAAGATGCAAAGCCCCTTATCTCTGGGGTGGGCTGTGCCAGAGTCGTTGGGGGCTTTTCTGTTTGCTCTGTTTCTGAGGTAAGTATGCTCACTAATGTCCCGTGGGGAGGAGAGCAGGGTTTAGCAAACAAAGCCCTGTGAAAAGGGAGAGCCAGAAATAGAAAGGCTGTGGATATAGAAGCCCCAGGCAATGTCTTCCTCTGCCTGGAAGAAGCTTTACTTATTACAAAAGCCACCCTCTGACTGGATCTCTGATGGCCCCAAGCAGTCAGGGGAAAACAAGGCTGTCAAGAGGCAATTTTTTTTTTTTTGAGGCACAGTAAAGACATATCCATAAAAGAAGCAGCAGGAGGGAAGGTGGGAAAGGGAGAAGGAAGAGGGAAACAAAGGGAAGCTGTAGCCAGATCTTTCGCTGTCTGAAGACGGCCTTGCCTTAACCCTTTAACAGTGCTTTGAGCATCCTCAAGTCCTGAAAATCTGCTAATGAATCCCCAGGCTTGTACAAAAGTGAAAACTTTGCATAGGCCCAATTTGGACCATGCTTTGCTGAAGAAATGTTCTGCTTGTGGTTGATTCAGTGGTAAAGAGAAGAGTTGGGACCAAGGAGACAGCTCCTGGGACATGACTTTGAATGGCTGAGAAGCAGTAAATCGCTGGGAAGGAAGCCTGGGGGAGATCTGGCAGGATAAATCTAGTAAGTCTCACATGCCCACGTTAAGGATATGGACATGAAGTGCTCTCTGGAGAGTGTGACAAGCGCTAAAGGGTTAAAAAGGATCGCAAGGGAGAGGGAGTTCTGGCCTTCACAAAATGATGCTCTGCGTGCTTAAGTGGTTCCCACAGAAGACAACATTCTGTAATGTTTCTCTGTTAATCTCAGGTATTTTTTAAGAAATGTTTTGTATTTGGAGGGAGTAATGGAAATCTACAGAAAACATGAAAACATGAAAAAGCTCAAACTGATTTCCAGGAAATTTGCTAGTAACAGGTTTTGCTTTTGTGGGTAGCAGTAGTCAGACACAGCATGAAGGTGCTTTGTAACATCCCAGTACCTTCTCTGTTAATACCCTCCAGATAAATTATGTCTCAAAAGGGTTATTTATGTCTCTTTAAAGGGTTACAACTGTGCTTTTTGTGTCCCAACTGGCTTCAGACTGCCCCACACCAGCAGCAATAACCTCTGTTCCCAGAAGGGTTTGTAGGGATCCACCTTGGAACTGCAAGCTCCAAACACAACTCTTCCACTGTCCGCTTCTCAACTCTTGTGGCCCTGCTGTGTCTGAAGCAGAAGCTGTGCTGGTGTCTTGATTCCTTTCATGTACACCTCCAATGGGGAATATTGCATGTGAGAAGGAGCAGGTGAGGGGCAAAAAACCAAGCAGAAAGAAATCCTACAGAAAGCTCCGAGGGGAGGTGGGTTTCATTCCTTGTGGGCAGGTGGCTCGCTCCATAGGTTTGATCCACTGATGTCGCATTTCTTGTTGATGATTTCCAACAGAAAGTCACTGGGTAATTCAAGACCTGAAATAAGGGATATGTGAAAGGCATAGGAACAGACGCCTGTCTGTTGGGGGGCCACGTGTGTTGCTAACCTGACTTACTTGCCCCCAAATCATATCAGAAATGTGCATGGCAGCCAAACACAGTCAGAGCTTCTCAGGGTGATGAGGCTGTTGAGGAAGGGGAAAGTAGAAACAATGGGATAAACTGGGCGAGGGGAAATGTAGGTTGAATACCAGGAAAACATTTCTTTGCGCTAAGGTCACTTGGGCTGGGAGAGAGGGAAGTGGCAGCTGGCCGAGCTGCCTCTCCGGGCGCGGGATGGCTGTGGGGTTGGGGGTGCTGGGAGGAGAGGGATCGGGTTCTGCGGAGACACTGCCTCCGAGTGCTGCTGAGCGGCTGGAAAGGGGAAACGTCCTAATGCTTCTGTGCCCCATGAGGGTTTTTACTTCGGTCCAGCAGCAGGGATGGGATCTGAAATAAGTGAGAAGGAAAACCGGGGATTAAGTAAGGAAAAGGAGTGGCCTTAAAAGAATTCATTTTTACCTGAATAGGCAACAATCACTGCCCAGAAGTATCTGCAAAGAGGGATGTGAAAGGGACGCCTTGGGCCACGAACCAGGCTGATTAGGGATCCCTGATGGTAGCCTGGGGTGAGGTTCAGGCTTGGCCCTGCAGTGGTGCTTAGGGCAATTTGGACTGCAACAATTCACCACTGCACCCCCTCTCCGGGTCAGGTCAGCACATCTGGAGAAAATCCTGCCTCTGCAGCCGGGTTTTCTGCCGAGTTGGAAGTAAAACATGGTGGTCTAAATGGTACCTAAATAGGCTGCAGTGAGGATGTGTGAGGGTAAACCTGTGTGCAGGTGTGAAGGAGTCTCTCTGTCTGAGGAGAAAATAGATTTAGATAAAAAAACAAAGGATAAATATGGAATCATGGAAGAATTTTTTTTTTTTTGTTTAGGTTTTGGGAATATTCAGCCCTTTGTGCTGAAGACAGTTTACAGCATATGAGTAACAGGAAATGAGGCTCTGAAATATTCCCTTGCTTTTTTGTATTGTATCTTGCTACAAAAAAAACCCCCTAAAACAACAAAACAAAACAAAACAAAAAAATCCCACCTTTGGAAAACTGATTTTCCTCCTTTTCCTAAAGATTATGAGGGATATTTTTGGATCAAGCTTTTCATTGTCCTTTGAGGGTTCTCTGAGTGGAGATGGACTTCATATGTCAAAGCTTGACTCCACCTCCTGAAGGGTTGCTGTCACAGCACAGAACAGAGATGGGACACTAAAATTAATTCTGCAATAATTCACCTGCCAGTCAGCCAGCTCAGCTGTGTCCCTAGTGTAAGTGGTACCCCAGTTACTACAAATCCTCTTTAATTCTTCTTAATTTTCAGTTGCTAATTCAGACGTCATCTGAAGCTGCAACAGAAGAAAACACAAAGGCTTCTTACTTAAAGAAATTCCTTGGGAGAACTGCTCGAGGTGTATTTGTACACCTGGGCAGTATGAATGAGGCCACTGAACTATTACCATTACCAGGAGAACTGTAACCAGGAAACTTCAGAAAACCATCCAATTATTTCAGCCCTTCTCTGAAGCCCTCAGAAGAGGAGGCCAGATGGGAAAGGAATTTATCATGGGATCTGAAGATATTGGCATCTGGTCTCCTTCTGGCCTGGGGACAAAACATCCGAGTTAGTATCTGAAGGCTACTTTGCTGCATGGAATTGTGTGGTGGAGACTTGGCCTCATCCCACTCCATGGTCAAACTGGCCTCCTTGAATTCAGCTTAAGTAAAGATGTTGCTGCCTGAAAAGGCGCTGGGGGGGAACTTAAGCCTCCTTGCTCTCTGCAGAGTCAGGCAGGAGAAGAACTGGTTGGGGTTGTTCACTCCCAGGATTGCTTGAGGCATCATTTCCACACTGTGTGTGGGACATGGTTGTTCAGTCACTCCTTGCTTGGCCTTGCCAGGCTCATTGGAACTGTAGTCTCAACGCTTGGATGGTCCCAGCTGGTGATGGGACAGCTCCCAGGTGACACTGACTGCTGGCCATGGGTGACAAGCATGCCTTTTGTTAAAGATCCTTCAAAAGCACCAAGAAATACAAAGTGGGTGCCACTGGCAGGCTAAAATGTGACACTTCCATATGGATATGCTGGCACTGCTGCAAGACCCCTGCAGGGGTGTGAGCCAGGAACAACAAAACCAATATCAGAAGGGCTTGCACTGCCTGGGAAAGCATTAGGGCAAATGTAGTTTCACATTTTCTGTCACTAGTGACACCAAGGCAACGTTACGAGTGGCAAGGCATTGGGTGGAGTCTGCCCAACCTGCCAGACCCTCCTGCTTCCCCAGCACTCCCTCAAGAACCCACTATGACTTCAGGCAGTGACTGAAAAGAAGTGATGCAGTTAATGAACAGAAGAAAATCAAGGTGGTGAGAGATATCTGTCATCTTAGCTGGTGGCAGGGTGTGGATAAGTGATGGTGGGGTGAAACCATCACGATAGTTTGGGGTGGCTCTAGCTGAAGCCACAGAGTGGGTCCTGGGGCAGCCACGGGGAGCAGGCAGTGTTTGGCTTGGTGCTGCACTACTTGATCATTGCTATGCTTCCTTGCTGGAAACCTTCCTCCTGCTTGAAGGTCTTCTCTGCCTCCCTTGTTTTTCTTCTCCACATTGCAGTAATTCTGCTTGGGTGAGATGGAACTTGTTTTGCCTTTAGCAGCAGAGGAAATCCAGAAAGCACCGTTGAAACTGGGATGAAATATGCTTGTTCTGTAAGGCTGAGTGGGTGGCTGTAAGACACTTGGCTGCCTGGAGATGCTTCACATGAGTAAACAGGGGTAGGAAGCCCCTACCCGAACAGAACTCAGAGCAGAGATCCAAACTGTGGTTGTAAGATGAGTGAGTACAGACAAGCTGGTTTGGTATTGCACAAAGTTTAAAGCTTTGGCTTCACCCTTATGGAAGACCTTTGTAGGGAGAGGGAGCCCTAGGAAAGAGAGATGAACCAAATATCCAACAGGATAGGAAGTTCTCATGCCCCACGAGACCAGCTAACTGGTGGGAACAATCTCCAGTGCCCTGTCAACTGGGGAAAGCAGCCCACTGCAGCAGGAATAGTAGAGACTGTCAGATTTGCAAAGGAATGGCACCATTTTATTTTGTTTCTCTTTCCTTTTTAAATCAAAGCTGTGTTATGCCATCCTCCTCAAACCACCAGACTGAAGTTCCAGTCTAGCTTGCACCCACAAAACCACACTGACTTCAGTGTGTGAGCTGAATCCAGCCTTTGGCCCTAACCCCTACAGAAGTCGAGACACCTCAGTTACGGATTTGGCCGGATCATGTGAATGTACACTCACAGTGCAGCCCTGGAAATTGGGGGATGAGCTTTTTGTTTGGTTTCTGGTATCTACTTTCCCACCAAGCTGGTGCATGGAGAGCTTGGTGCCTGCAGCAGAGTGGGCACAGGCACTCGTTTCCAGAGCCAGCTCCGGCTGGGAGCAGCCCTGAGTTTCCTGCATGGGGTGGTGAAGGAGCCCAGCTAAAAGCATCCTGTGGCCCTGACAACAGGGAGTTAACCAGAGGAGCCAAGTGGCTGTGGCCTCTCTGGAACATTTTCTGCCACCATAAAGATGAAAGAGCTGTGGTCCTTTTCCCACTTCCTGGTGTGGTAGGTGGCGTTGAGCAAGGAAAGCTGAATTCAGGCAAAGGACTGTGTTCAGGCATCTGGGGAAGAGGTTTTGGGAAGCAGAGCTTATAACTGATAAAACTGGGACTTCGTTGGCCTGATGTTCTTCAGAGATATGCAGCACATGTGGCCCCTGTGTGTGACTGCACTTGTAGCATGGGCATTTGCCACTCTGAAGATTAGGGCATGGATGTGTTGGGCTAGGAGCCTGGACTCACAGGAACCCACCCTGAAAACCATCCCATGATAGCTCCAAGCATAAAACTAGGGAAGGGAGGAAAACCAACTATTTTCAATCCTGTTCTCTGTTTTGGTTTTTTGGCCTTTAAAGGAGTCTGTGACACACTGAGAGCAAGGGAGTCAGGGCCTGTGGGTGACCAGTACTCAACATTTTCTCCATGCTGGCATAAGACCTTCAAGAGTCTTTGGGTAACTGGATCAAGGAAACACAGAGTTCTTGCACTGCAAGAAGGATGAGCTGACAGGCTCTGATACAGTACTGGGCTTGATTGGGAGGTTGGGTTGGACTGAAGTGTCCCCTCTGCCACATATAACCACTCAATTTCTGGCCCTTCTTAGTGTAGCGACAGAACTCTGACTTCAACAGGATGGGAATTCAGCTAAATAGTTTAAAAGTTACTATTTATTTGATGATTCTTTGCAGGAAGTGGCATCGCTTGTTGGATCTGAGGTCTCTACAAGCTTGTGTCTCTGATGCTGGGCAGCAGTGGGAGGCTGGAGACAAGGACAATCACTTTTTTTAACCCCCTAACTTGCCTGCTATTGTGTTGGCAACTCCAGCATTTGAGTAATTCTGTTCTTTCTGTCCCGCTTGGTTATCTCTCTGCTGCTGGTGAGATGATTTGATATGCAGCAAGGCCAGTCCAGCACTTCAAACCTCCTTGCCTCTGCCTGCCTTCCTTCCAGCATGGTGAGCAGCATCATCACCCTCTCCCAGACTTTGAATTGGGTGCTACCCGAACAAGACCCGAGTACTTGGGAATATTTAAAGCAGCACACATGAGGGTTGGTGGGGGTTTTTTTAGCTTTGCATTGACATTCCTGTGTTATCAGCCCCAGAGCTTGTTGCTTTCATAAGAAGGAGAGCTATGAATGGTCCAGGAATGTGATGTTCCACTCAACCCTATCTCTTATCAGCACACATGAGGCTGCTGTGTCTTGTGGAGAGCTTTTCCACTGCCATTAACAGCTCGTTTCTTCTCCTAAAGTTGCTTGTCATTTTATATATATCCTGCCTGCTCCCCTCCCGAAGTACCCATCCATCTGAAACGGCAGACACCTCATTTCCTTTGAAATCCCTTCAGCCCTGCCTCCTCCTGCAAGCCCAGGGCAGGCTATTCCAGCTTGCTCTGGGGGCACTTAAGCGATGTCTTTCCCCACCTATTCATTTTTGAAAGAGGCAGTGGCAGTGTTGTGCTTCAGAGGATGCTGCTGGGCAGGAGGGCTGGTGCAGGGAGCAGTTCCCTGCAGCCAAAAGCCAGTCCCAGGTGCACCCCCTTAGCACGGTGATGGGTGAAATCATATCTGCAATAAGCAGGTATAAATGTACAGGTAGAGAGCTGTAGGGAATGGTGTCTTTACAGGCCTTGCCAAGGGCACTCCAAGGGCCAGACTTTGCCTTGAGCATCAGTTGCAGCTCGGTTACCACAGCGGGCACCACACGGACACGTGATGGTGCTTGGAGAACCTGAACCCAGAAGGAGTCCTTTAGAGAGACTGATAAAGACAGCCAGGCCATAAAAAAAGAGATAAAAATAAAATAAAAAAATAATAAAAAAAAGCCCTTTGGTATTTGTTTAAGAGATAAGATAAGCTGACAAAAATGCAGAAGACAATTGTTTACACACGCACACAGACACATACACCAGGAAGAAAATTCTTTTCCAAAAATAGCTGCTGACTTTTTATTTATAGACTTTTTTTCCTCCTCTTTCTTCTGACATGAAGCAGAGCATTTACATAAGGGGCAAAGAGATCTGATGATGAATAACTGCTTCTTGAGCAGACCAAAGTCCTCATTAGACCTGCCAGCAGGGACAGATGTCTGGGCCCAGGGATAGCACCAGAATTAGCAAGTATCATTTAGCTGTCTGAAGTCTTCAACTAACAGCAGACAATCTCCTAGTAGTTCTGTGAGATTTTTTTCAAAGCATCAAAATTATGGCAGGTCTGATTTATTCAGTTTAAAAAGTTTCATGGGGCAGAATAAAAGGCTTAGTTTGTGTCTGGGCTACACCTCATTGATTTTGGCTTCTGCTCCCAGGCCCTTGACCACCTCCTGGCCAGCAAGAAAAGTGTAATTTTGATAGTGGGCGAAGTGGGGCTATGCTGCCATCTGCATCTTACAGGGGGAGGAACCAAAGCAAGAAGACTTTTGCTGTTTGGCCACCTCCCAAGGGCCTTCCTGTAGACCTCCGCAGATCTGTCCCTGAGACTCAAGATCGTTCAGAAAGTTTTGGGCAGAGAAGAGAAGTCATGGTGCAGCATTGCCAGGTCATCCATCTATATGTGCTGCTCTGAGACTGGAGTAGGGACCTGTGGGGGACTTGCTTCCTTCTAGCACTGACTTCTGCTGAAACAAGGCAGCTGTCAGCCACGTAGCTGCCTTTCCTCTCCCAGGATCTCATAGCCTCTCATGCTGCCCTCACTTGCCTGCCAGGACTCCCTTCTTCCTCATAATCTGGGGGTAATAATGCAATTGCTTTGCCAAAGGGACTTTGCAGCTGGCAGGGGAGGGCTGCCACAGATGCTGAACACATCTGCCCTCAGAGTTACAGCAGTTGCCTGTGGGCACCTTAAGGCAGTCTTATTTTCTGCTCCAGCATTGCTGCCACTTATCCTTATGGTGGAAGTCCTTGTTGAGTCTGGAGTGCTGGACTGTGGGCTCAGGGGATGATGAAGGCAGAGGAGGAGGAGGCAGGTGACAAAGGTGAAGCCTTGCTCTTCGCAGTGCGCATAAAACCAGATGCCACCACGGGGAAGAGGATGCCGGGAGCAGGGGCACGGAGAAACACGTTCCTTAGCTTTGTGTGCGGGTATTTTTAGTCTCGCAGAGTACAGAACCAAACTTTGGACAAAAATAGCTGTCCACTTACATAACATCCTTGCTTCCAGAACTCCCCCCGCTGAAGCCCTGGGAGGCTCCTGGAGCAGGGGGCTGTCAGTCAGAGTGCAGCCGTGACTCAGCGCGGACGCACATCCCGACACTGCAAAGTCAAGGTTTGCAGTGTTTACACTGCACAAGGCATGTGATGGCAAAATGCAAAGCAATATCCCAGCTCCATGGTCCCAAGGGTGAAGCAGGATGTTGACCAGGGCAGAGAGATGCAGTTCTTCCTCTTTTTGCCCATTAGCCCATGACAAATGGGCAGGATGAAGAGAGGAGGAGGGAAGGGTTTCCCTTCTGTGGGTTCCCGGTTTTGCTTTGTTAGATTTTCGTGAACAGTAGGCAGGCCAGACACTGAGCCCTTGCTCTCCGTTGCCTTGTGGTGGGAGTCGCTGTTCTGACACGGCCCAGTTTTAGCGTCCCTGTATCCCTGCCACTGCTGTGATTGACTTCTCAGAAGTGAGATTCCAGCTCAGAAGCTCTGGAGCTGAAGAGGTCTGGAGGCACAGTTCACCCTTTGACCCTCTCCTTAGGACAGAGGCATACTCATGCTCAGGGGAAAGTTGCCCGGTCACATCCAGGGCTCCAGTTATTCCGGTGATAAACAGGGGAGTGTGGTGTCAAGGGTGCTCATTCTTTCCATTTGCACTTTGAACATGCGTGGTTAGAGATTAGTAATGTGTCATCCTTTCTTCATCCTGTTTTCCCTTGGCAGCCATGCTGTAAGAGGATGAGCCTGGGCAAGTAGGTGATACTGGTTTGTTTGCCAAAAGCAACATTGCATGGTGATAGCACTTGTTGGCTCTGAAGGACCAGTTCTGCTGAACGTGCTTGTTTTCCTGAGGCACCAAGGTGGGATGGGTTTCGGGTAAAAATAACTGACCTCCCCGTGCTGAGCCTGAGCATTTTTTCCTGGGAAGCCATTTTTAACCACAGATGGTCACCAGATGCAGTGGCTATCCAGGAGATCAAAGCTGGAAGCCCACCGTGGGGAGGAGTTGAATTCTTTCCTCTTGCTCTCAGACCTTCTCAAGTGGAACATCTTCCTGGTTATCTGCTGGTGTGAAGGGAAGTGTTTGGGGGGAATATGTGGGAACACTGGGTCAATGAGAGACGTGCAGTGGTGGGTGT
This sequence comes from Eulacestoma nigropectus, assembly GCA_013397775.1. Classification (NCBI taxonomy): domain Eukaryota; kingdom Metazoa; phylum Chordata; class Aves; order Passeriformes; genus Eulacestoma; species Eulacestoma nigropectus. The sequence goes on along the minus strand of VZTE01004039.1, from coordinate 500,415 downwards.
ATGTGTGCGTGCTTGGGAACAAACATTGACTGCTGATGGATTCTGAGAAAGCCAGGGCTGTCCACCATGTCCCAAAATAGCTCATGTAAACGGGTGGCCTTACACTGCATCCATGCCCTGTGATGGAGATGTGCAGCCCTGAAATGTAATTTGTTATGCAATTTATCAAAATAGCCATCCTCCAGGGGCTTTTTCCTAGTGAGAAGAGACAAGGAAAGACTAGAGACTAGCTTGCTTTATTGAGATAAGTAGTAAGTTGTTTTCTAATGCCTTGGAGTGATTTTATTGGGAGTCTTGTGCGACGTCAGAATACAGTGGTGCCTTTATAGAAATGTTATTTTTATCTTAGCTATGTGGAGGGATGCTGCAAAAATATCCATATTGTTAGTGGCTGTGAAGAAAATATCTTCCAGCTCTCTGTCTTTTCAACAGCATCAGCTTTGGGTGTTGCTATAGGTCAGGTCCCTCTGTCGTTCTCGCGGAGGCACATACTCACATCACATGCAGGATGCAGAGGTGGTCTGTGGGTGTATCTGCTGGGAGGAAAGCACAGTCTGGCAGCTTGGGCAGCAGACAGATCTGCTTTCTGCACTACTTTTCTTGACTACATCCCACCAGGTGTGCTGCTTGCCCACAGGCTCAGTGCTGACACTGAAATGTGTGGGGCCCTTCCCTGTGTCTCAGCTGTGATGGCAGGATCCACTGCAGCTTTGGAGGGGCTGGCAGGGGCTCCTTATCTCTCGTACAGCAGGGCTGAGCTGTGATCCATGCAGGGACCATCACGTGCTTCGCATTTGCTTTGGCCTCAGCCTGACATATCTCACCTTGGCAGATCCTACCTCCAGCTAATTTTTTTATTCTTTTATTTAGAGATGTTCAGATATTTCTGAAAATAGAGGGGGCGAAAAGGCAGTGTTTTTCCCCAGTTAAAATTCTGGCCAGCTTTTTCTAGAGTAGCTTTAATACTCATACTGCTGGGAATTATGAAATATGTTGGGACCCGGTCTGTTTGCCAGCCCAGGTTATGCTGTGTCAAACCTTGGAGGGCAGGAAAGTAATTTGCATATGCTCATATGGATTTTACAGAGAAATTCCCAGAAGATTTTATATGCTTTAAGCAAGTCCAAGCCAGGGCCTGAGTAAGACTTTGGCAGCTGGCAAACCTGTGTCCAAATACCTGAGTTGGAGGCAAGAAGAATGTCTTCTTGTGCTGTTAGTGCTCATCCTGTTAATGTACAGACAAAGATCAAACAAAACCCCTGAGAATATGAATAGAAATGTCCTCAGAGCAGAGCCTGGCTATGGCACAATAAAAAGGCACATGGAGGGGCATAAAATAAAACCCAGAGCTCTCATTCAGTGAGTGATCATGATCCAGAACAGGACCTGAGTGTGGGAGGGGGAAATGATCTGCAGTCATGCAGTTGGTGGTTGTGCAGTACTACCTGCACAGTGAGGTAAGGAGTTAATATCCCCAGAGACCTCAGTGCACGTTTTGCTGTACCCCCAGTAGTCTGTGTTGGATCTTCATGGAGATCCTGATTTGTCCAAGCCCCACTGTAGTGGCTTTAATCCATCCTGCAAGCTCCCTTGAATACCTTATTGTTGGGGGAAACAAACCCTAAAGGCCTTTGGAAGCTCCCGCTGAGCACTGCTTCCTTTTCTCCTGGTAGCTTTTCCCTAACTCTGGCTTTTTCTGCACAATTCACTCTTCCCATGGCCTGGCGTCAGTCTAGGATTCAGGAGGGTTTTGCTATTGATTTTTACAGGACCAAGATGTTGCTGTGGGTGTTCCACATCGCTGCTGTAGCTGTACAACCTGACATCTCTGCCTAGACAGGCTGTGGGAATTAACTGAAGCATTTGCCCCAAAGGCTTCTCCCCACCCATCTGGCACTCATTGTGTCTGCGAGGACTTTCTGTCCCTGCACAATAGTCTTTCCTAGGATGTTCAAAGTACTAAAAGAGGGCAGGTTTTCATGCAAAAGCAAGTCACAGGCAGATCTGATCCCTAGCACTGCATTACAAACAGGAGAGCTAGCACGGAAATATAATTCCCTTACCCTTGTTGAGTAATACCTGGAGTGCTTGCACAGGACAGGCTACTCAAGGGGACAGGTACCACCAAAAGTGGCACATGATGCATGACCAGCATCTCCTTCATATAAAGCCCCAAGTACCCAAATGAGCCTTTTTCAGCAGAGGAAAGGCAGAGAGAGACGTGCCGAGTCTTGTTTGTACCCTCAATACCACGCACATGTTCCTAACTTTTTATAGAAACACTCTTGGTTCTCGGGGTGTGCATTGGTTTGGGTTTTTTTCATCTGTGGGGATTTGTCCCACGAGTTGGTCCAATCAGCTCCCAAAATTGAGTGATCATGGGAGGCAGTATAGTGAAAATAACTCATGAGAACTGAAAAAGAAAAACGCTCAGGACGTCCAGGCTATTAATAAAAGCGAGTGTTGCAGAGCCCCGTGTAAGTTTGCTGCATCAAGGACTCAGAAGTAGCTACCCAAACTATTTTGGCTCTTTCAGCCAACAGAGCACTTGAGCTCACTTTGAATTTGTGATATTTTTATGTCCTTCCTGTGCAAGAGGAGCTGGTGCAAACCTGCCTTAGGGGCATGAGTAGAGCACCCTTGCACTGGGACGCTGTGGAGCATCCCGTGGCGCCTCTCCTGTGGAGGCAGCGGGCTCACCAGTGATTTTGGCATGGCTACACCCGCAGGTGGCTTTGGAGAGCCTCAGCCCACAGCATGGCTGTATTTCTTCCACTCCTACCCATGAACATGCACGCTGCTTTAATCCAGCGCCAAGAGCTTCCTACTGCTCCATGGAGCACTTGCAGCATCGATTTCCAGTCTTTGCACTAAGGGAGCAATAACTAACCGAGCTGTAATGTTTTCCATTGCATATTTAACTCTGTGTGCATGGCGTGGCCTTGCCAGAGCTTGGATTTGCAATTCCACGGCCTGGGAAATGCATGCACGAGGTACACGGTTAGTGAAGGATCCCAGTCAAAGCGATGCCTTCTCCAGCACAATTTTGAAGATCAGCGTACAAACAAATTGCTGCGCTTCCGACGAAGCGCTTCTATAAATACGGGAAGAGCTTGCTTTGGTGTCATCCACATCTTCCAGGCAGATCTCAACCCCCACCCTCTGCTTCCCTCCGTATTGTGCTGATGCCAGGTCAGCAAATGTTCAGAGAAACAGGATAGGCCACAGCTGTAAACCAGCGATGGCATCTTGTGCGTTGGGCTGTTGTTGTTTTTTTTTAGCGTGAAAGGCTGGAGTAGTGCAACACTGAGATTGCATTGGCTAAGATAATACATGGATCAGACAAATATAGCTGGGCATATGCTGAGTGTGGGTATGGGTTTTTAATTTCCCTTCTTCAAACCAAGATCTATAATAAGATGTTTCCTGGCTTGTGTGTGAGTGTTTTTAATAGCTTCATTTATTTTTTCTTGCTGGATATTTCTGGACATGGCTGTACTAGCCAAGCCCTGCACAGCAGCTACAGTGAAAATTGTTTTACATCTCTGAGCTGAGAGTACAGTAGGTGCCATAAACTATTCTTCAAGTCTGCTCTGTCAACGGGTGAGCACATTAGCAGCCCTTCTTTGCACACTGAAGCAGCATCGAGATGGCAGAGGAAAGAGGTTTTGTTTGCAGGAGAAAAGCACAATTCTCAGCTGGCTCCTTGTTGGAGCAAAGGAGGGTGTGCTTTTATTTTATCTGCTTCTGAAGTCACAACAGGTAATGGATTTGCTCCTTGATCTTCTGCTTTGTCAATCCCAAATCCAGTCCAGTCTGGACCCCGACTCTTCTCTGAGGGCCAACAAATCCCACAGCCATGCAGCAAGTAGGAGATGCTGCAGGATTAAGGGGCAGGAGGAGCTGGTAAGCAGAAAGTTTCCCACAGAATCACGCACACAACACACACCAGCAGCAGCTAGAGCCATGGCTTTGCATGAAACCACACTTCTCATAAGCTTTGCTGAGCCCATACTGTGCCCATCATCTCTTAAGCTGAGCTAATTCAGTTTTATATTCCCCATCCCTGTCCCACATGACAAAGGCAGGATGCTCTGAGAGTCACCCTGGGCAGCAGCATTTCTCCATCACTGCAAGAGCTGGTACGTCACCTGTGGATAAAGTAGGGCTTTGGGGCTGGAGTGAGTCATGTATGGTGACCACTCCTTGTGCTGGACTTTAAAGTACCTGCCAGTGGAGGCAGCTTATTAGAAGCCCTATGAAATGTGTGTACTTGCTTAAAATCCCATCGTCAGATGTCATCTGAATGACGAATCTCAGCTTTCACTCAAACAAAATGATCCCACATCCAGCTTTAGCAGCTTTGACCTAGGTGGCTCAGAAACCCGAAGGCATATCCAAGGTATGCTCTTATTTTAACCAACAGGATTTATTTTTAAAGTCAGCATCATGGCTGGAAGAGGCCTGAGCAGCAGCCATCCTCAGACTGGAGCCAGCTCCCAGGTCTCAGGGAGGACATTTCTAAGCCTCCTGCATAATACTTGAACTTTAATTTGCAGTGAGTCAGCATTGTAGTGATGTTATGGGAAAGGTAAACATTGGACTAAGGAAGTGTGTTCCACACGAAAAGATCAAACTAACTCGACCTGCTGGGACTGAGGGAAGGACATTTCTCCAGGACACAACAAGCCAGCTGAGGGAGGGAGACATGTTTCTGCTAGGACACTTGCATCCCACCTCTGTGGAATCAAGTACAGGGACTTCCCTGTTGAAAAGGGAGACAATGGAGCAGTGGAGCATTAGCTCCTGCTCTGACTAAGAGCTCAGTGGGGAAATACTTTACTTCTGTATCTCTTCTCCTCATCTCAGGGATGGGATCATCACCATCATTCTGCCTTTTGCATGTTAACAGAACAAGTAATCAGACCTTTTATCATTTCAGGGCCATGTCAGTCCTTCTGATAAGCAAGTTTATAGCTCCAAGTGGTTGCAGAGTCAAGAGGCAGCAGTGGCTTTAGGAAAAACTGAGTGAGTTCTCCTGTGGGTGGAGAAGGACACCGCCCTGATCAGTTCTGGCTGTCTTCTCCTGCAAGCAATAATGCACAATCCTCCTGGACCTCTGAAGCAGTTAACAGTGGGCAGGGGAGGAAAATAGGACCCAAACAAGCATTTCCATAGGAATGCAATTCACTCCTGTGACTTAAATACCAGCTCCCACCATGATTTTGCCACTTCATCCCCAGTGTGATCCCAGCTCTGACTAGTTGAGCCCTAGCAGGTCCTCTTTTCAGGGTGCATGTGTAGGGCAGTATGTCTGGAATCAACTTGACAAAGGGGGTCTGTCCCTGCCTTTTCCCCCGTGCCCAGCTGGGCCATGCTCAGCTGCTGGGACAAGGCGTGCTGGGAGCAACGGCAGGGGCAGCTGCACCGCTGAGGAGCACACCCCTCACACCCCTTCTGCTGGGGTTGGAAAGGGGCTGTCCCACTGCTGGTCCCTCCACGGCTGTGCCACCATTCCCCAGGCTCTGGGCTCAGCTCCCCTTCATTCAGACCCGGCTGTAAGTGCCCAGGGCTGGGGAGAGTGCTGCTGCTGCTGCAAAGGTGGCTCAGCAGTGGATGGTGAACAGGTTCTGCCTGTAGAGAAAGGGCTTTCTGTGAAAGCAGCCTGAGCTGGCAGATGCGTGTGGTGTTTTACTGAGGGCTCTGCCCTGCTCGGCCTGCACTGCGGCTGCAGCTGCAACAGAGAAAACTCACGTTATCCTGCAATATAGTGAGAATTTGCCCCCGCTCCTTGGACCTGTTGGGTACCAGGATCTGCCTGGGCTTGTGTTTCACCTTTGGGCTGAAATGTCCCATGGCCAGCTGTCAGGAGCATATGCCATCTGCACTCAGCTCGTTTATGACAACCTCAGTACTGCATCTGTCCTCCTTTATTATCCTAGATATACCAGGTGGAATGACCAGGATGTCTCACGGCAGGAGGGAATCCCGGGCTGCAGGTGCATCCTCACCCTGGTACAAAAGGTGGGAGGCCCGTGGCCATGGCAGATCCTCTGCCTGCAGGAAGAGCACACACCTCACTGCCTCAGCAGGCACCCTACAAACGGGCTTTTGCTCCCAAAGGTAGCCATGGTGTTTGTGTTCCCTCCCTCCAACAGGTCTCACTTCCTGGGCATTACCAACACATCCATGCATCCAAACAGTCCAAGGCCCGGGGGGCCATGAGGGTCTCCCAGGTTACACAGTGACACACAGATGTCCCTGTGTCCATGCAGACACGTGCTTGGCCCGTCTCTTCCTATGGATGTGGTGCAAACCAGGAGTTAAGATTGCGTGACACTTGCTAAACAACGCGGAGACACCTCTGCTTTGGGGAGGGTGCTTAGGAAATTCTTCTTGTCAAAATCAACCCGCAGCCGGCTGCTTTCCTCCTGTGCTGGCTTGTGCCGAGTGATTGCTTCCCATTTTCCTCAGATCCAGCTTTGCAGATGTGCACGGACACCTCCCCCCAGCCTGAGACTGAGTGATGCCATGAGACCATTGTGTCTGAGACAGCCTGCACACATAACATCTTATATAAACAATAATGGGCTTCGTGATTGCTTCTGCTGCTGCCACGGCATCATCCCTTCTCGGCACGTCAATCACCACCTTCCCCCAGGGAACATTCCGGTTTCCCAGGAGGTTGTGAAGCTTTGATCGCACGCCATGGCAGTGGGATGGAGCACATAACCATCCCTAAGCCCTTCCTACGCTGACACCCAGAAAGATGACCCTGAACCTGGCTGGCAATGGGACAGCGAGGCACAGGGCAGGGTGTACTTCATGGTGCCTTGCATGCCTGAAAGGAGATGGGAGAGGTTTTTCCCTGTCCTTGGAGCAAGTGGGGTTGGTGGCAACATCCTTCCTCTCAAGCCATGAAGGGAGAAGGAGTTAATTCACCCCTGACACCAAGTGCTAAAGTGTTTGTTCTGGCAGCCAGTGCCAGGCAGCAGGAAGACACTTTAGACAAAGAGATATCGGGTAAAATGGAGCGGTGACCCAAGCAGGTGTAATTAGCTCTGCTGTCACATAGGAAGGGACACATTTGTACAGATTATTTCCAATTTCTAGCAACACCTGCTCACTTGCTTTAACCAGGTTTCTCAAAATAAGGACTAATTAGCACTTCCTTGGAAGGCCATCTCTCTCCAGGCAATAGCTTTACCTCACAGTCGGTATTCCTTCTGCAGGAAGGCACATTCATTACTGTATCAGGAAAAGCTAATGGTAGCAGGAAACCATCTCCATGCCTAAAGCTAATTCAAGGAGAAGGCAGAGCTCACTAGATCTGGACTCCCTTGCTCATGCCAGGGGTGAGGGCTGTGCAGTGAGTTTCCTTCTCTCCATCCTTGAGTGAGAACAGTATTCTGCATCTGTATGATTTCTGTGTGGTGCTGCTCCCTCAGAGTTTGAGCCAGCAGCTCAGGGCAGTGCTCGTGCCACCCCAGCAGTGGCACAGAGCTAAGCCTGACCACCGTGGTGGCTTGGGGCCAACAGGGCAACACTGTGGCATCCGTGTTGGAGACTTCTGAGTGAGCCTGTGCCAGGGGGTGGACAAGGCTCCCTGTGTTTTTCTCAGCCAATGTAACTATGAACAAGGCTCTGACTACAGACAGGTATTAACTATAACTTGGGATTAATGGGATTAACTGATGCTGCTGCTAATTGATGTTTGTAGAGTACCAGTCTAGCCAAGCCCCTCCTAAAGCCAGGGGATTGTGGTGAAGCTGATGAAGTCTCCCTGGGATCAGCTGAGGGGTGTTATGATGCTGCAGGATGGTGCCAAGGAAAAAGAAAGGTGTGACTGGCCAGGGCAGTGCTCCCAGCCCAGCCTCTCCTCCCTGCTACTAACCACCAGCTCTGCTGAAACTCCATAGCTAAGAACCCCCTTTTGAAAACCTTCTGCTCTCCTCTCCTGCATGAAGGGATGAAGTGTAGCCATCAGCTTGGCTGTCCCCATCCCTTGTCTCCTTGTGAGTGGTGGGGATGACCTTCTTATCCCATGACATATTCCTGGAGGTGTTTTTGTATCCTTTCAACATAGTTATCCATGAAATCAGTCCTCTTTTAAAAGCTGCAGTTTGGCAGCTTCTACAGCACTGCAGTCTTTAGGAAAAGAAGGATTTTTGGGAAGTGATTTGTACTGAACGAACCCCTTGCAGCCTGCCACACAGTGCCACAGAGCACAAGGTGAGAGGACACCGTCAGTCTCACTTTGCCTGTGCTTGAGGCCATCCAACCACACCTCATCCCTCATGCTCTGAGCCTGTGAGCTTGTTTTTTGGCTAAAACATAGATTCCACGGAGCTGTCCAAGCTGGCTTTGACCATCTTAAAAGATGGAGACTCTGCTGTTTCCTTTGGCGCTTGTTTCCAATTCTCAGGCTTGTGTTGCTGGTGCATTTCTTACTTAACCTCTCCAGTTTTGGTCTACAGCTTTTACTTTTGGTTCTCCCTTTTTCTGACGGAGCCTTTTACTGCCTGGAGTTATGTGCTCATGCACTGTAATTGAATCCACTGCCTAAGAGGATGGTTCTCCAGGTGCCTTCCTATCAGCACCTCCTCCAGCTCTTCCTGCAGCCATGGACACCAGGACATGGATGCTGTCTCTTAGCTCCAGATTAAAAATTCTTCTGAATGTATTTTTAAGGACCTGGTTAATGCTTTGTGCCAGAACATCACTTGCTGTTCATCTGCAATTTCCCTGTATCTCCTTCCCTGCTTTCCTCTCCTGCCTTTGTTGCACTGAACTCCTGAATGCTAAAAGGAACAGAAAAGGCACAATTTAAAAACTCATTTAAGGAAAATTTCTTTTTTCTCTACCCAATCTATGTGGAAGTCACTGCCATAAAACAAAAGTGAGGCCAAGCAAGGAAAAATGTCCACAAATAACAAAAGAGTGCAGGAATAAGCATATTTCAATTTTTTTTTAAAGACCTTTCAAAGAGTTATAAGTCCTTAAACCCCTGGCAGTCTTAACTTGTGGGGTCTTCAGAGAAGTTCTGCCTTGGGAAGGTTGTTTAGGAGGGGTTGTGCCGTGAAACATCTGCCTGTGCCAATTGCCAGGTCAAAGCAGAGCAGGAAAAGGACCGACAGCCTGAGCCAGTGGGGTAGCTCCTGCATACCTGTGCTTGTTGTCATGTCCCTTGGAGAGAGATGTGCGTCCTTCCAGACAACAGAAATCCCTATTCCCCAACCGACCTAGTTCAGCTTCACGCATAATTTAACATGCCTTAGAATATTTTATAGACTCCACTCTGTAACTCAGCATTGAGCTACTGTTTAATGAAATGATCCCCAATAGGGACCTTAAGAGAACTAATTGTACATAAAAGCTTCAGGGGTGGGGTGTTGGGAAACATCTACAAATGCTTTAAATACTGAATTTTGCTTCTCTGAATATTTATTCATTTTTAGCCTCTATTCTGGTTGCAATTCTGCAGATACACTTCAGCGTGATGTTGATTAAATCTGGTGCCAATGCAAACCAGTATCAGACTCAGGCCCAGAGAAGCAGTATTTTAATTGTTCTATAACCATTTTTGCCAGCTAGGACCTTTTTTAATGGCACTCGTGGATGTGTGAAAAAGCAGTTGCAGGAGATTTCTAAGGAAAGAAACTCAAGGAAGTCCCTTTATATGTGCATCCAAGAATTTGGATACTCCTCCAGGCAGTTTTGCTTGAGGTCTCCTTATGGATCTCAGTCCACATCCACAGCAGCAGGAGGCTGAGCAGTGGCTTGGGCAGCACTGAAGGGAACCCCCTTGCAAGGAAGGAACATCTATTTATTATTTTTTCCTGTTTGCTCTTCTCAACACCGAATTTGCAAAATAAATACAATCCGCTGGATTTTGATGACCACTTGAATGCTTTGCAGAAACGTGATGCCTTCTTTTATTACTACATTATTTTTAACGATCTTTATTGTTTTATTGTATCCAATATCTCAGCAGGCCCGTCAGCTTACAGCAGACTCCAGGGAACTCCGGTGCGTTGACACAATTTGCAAAGGATGACAGAGAGTTGCCCATTGTGACTTTGCACTGGGGAAGGGGGGAATGAAATGGAGCAAGTCTTACCCTCAAGGGCCTGGAGAACCAAGAAACCTGAGAGGCACCTGAGTGCTATTGATGGTATGGAGGGCAAGAGGACATGGGAGCTCTGGTTCTTGTGCCTCAAAGGGCTTTATAGCATGCCAATCACCATGAATGAGGACAACCTCTGGTGCAAGGCTGATGAGTAATATTTTTCCTACTGCTGCTGAAGCCACTGGAAAAATCTGGTTGATCCAGGATGTCACGTCAGAACCTAATTCCCGTTTCTGCGAACACCCCTACGCTCGTGTTCAGTGCTTAATAAAAGGTAAGCTCCAGTCAATGGGAAAATGTGCTTAAGAGCTTTATCCCCTTCCTTAAGCACTCTGCTGGGTCTGCCCCATGCAATGTGTCAAGCACTCATTACTCTTATCTTTTATTGTTTTAATACAGATAGCTGTGTGGGAATAACCCTCTCACCACAAAGGTGGGCATTTTTTGGAGCGGAGGCCACCCTGTGCATATGCACTTACTAATAATGACGCGTTTGGGTGATGTTCTGGCTTTCTGCTCTGAGGAAATAAAGGGGAGGAAACATGATTGTCTTGGAGCAGGTACAAAGCTGTGAGATGCCTGGCTTGGATGAAGTTGCAGAAAGTGTTTTTCTTTGTATTGCAGGGCCTGGCAGCCCGGTGAGATAACAGAAGATAGAGCAAATTGTACGACAATGGAAAATGCTGAGCTCCCTGAGTAATTAAAGGTTGTGTAAGACAGTCGCATGGCTTGCGAGGATTATTAATGCAGTCACGTTTGCATTATATAAAGGGTAATTAAAATGCAGCCTGCTCACCACTGATTACACCCTTTGCCTGGCACTGGTAGCAGTGGCTGCACAGCCAGGCAGCAAAGGTGGCTTGGGAAGCAGCGACTGCCAGCAAAAGGAGAGGCTGCAGGGTGCAGGATGCCCAAAACTGTGGGACCACTGCCGTGCCGTGGCTTTGGACAAATCTCCCAGCAGATTGTGTCCTCTCCCTGTCGCATGGGCAGGAGGGTGCCTTTTCCTCCCACCATGCCACAGCCACTAAGGCTTCCCTATAAGAGCTTTTTGGGGTCTGTGTAACATGGCAGTGGTGGGGTATAAGCAGTTCTCAATAGATACCTAGGCTAGCCATGGATTGTAGGTTGGTGCAAGTGAAGAAATTTTGCCAGGGTAACCTGAGGAAGCTGGGAGGTGAGCGGGGAGGGAGGTCTCTGGCAACAGCCGCTGCACAGCTGGGAGCCACCCTCAGCCCTAGGAAGGCTGCCTTGCTTTTGCCAGCCTCACTCCATCTGTGGGGAGCTCTCAGGAGCGTGGGGTGGCACAGGTCAGAGATGGGCAGCTTCCTGGGGCAGTGCAGAGCAGACCAGGCAGAGGATGCCAGCTGGTCCCACGGGGATTCCCAAAGCTCAGTTTCATCAGCAGTGAGGTGTGAAAGATCAGAGTGGGCCTGGCCATGGTTTCCTGGCAGCTCCATGTCCAAGATGAAGGGCAGCTTCGGCATTAACCAGGTCCTCCTATGCTGCTGCACATGAAAGTGAACACCAAGAGGGGCCTGAACGATGTGGAGGTTGCAGTGAGCGTTTTCCACTAGTCCCTACAGCAGGGAAAGGTAGAGTGCCCACACCAAGGAGAAAAGAGTGAAAACTCCCCAACATCAGCTCCTGTAAGCCCTTGAACCCCTGGCTGCATGTTCTGTGGCAGAGGGTACCTTCTGGTGCTGAAGAGGGGTTCAAGCAGAACCCCTAGGGAGGCCTGGGCTCTGTAGGATGCCCTGCTTGCTGGGGCTCTGTCTGTCTGCTCCTGGCAGGGCAGGCAAAGGAGACACCTCAAACCCACATCCGAGGCTGTTGGGATGCTATGAGCACACCGTGTCCCTATGCTCCTAATTATTTTTCTGTGTTCATGATTGTTTCCCTGGGACTCCTGTCCTCGGTGCAAGGGTGCTTCTTGAGCAGTGACAAAGGCAGTGCCTCCAAGGGAGCTGGAGATAAGAGTACAGGGGAGAATGAGCTGGACCTACTGTTTTCTCCATGGAAACATGATTGGCACTGAGCTGCTAGGCCCAGTAAATCCAATTATGGCTGCAGACAGAAATGTGTTTAAAGAAAAGAAGCCAAGCTGGTGTGAATGAAAATATAACTGTGTGCCGTAGAATTGTTTGGGCTCGCTCTTCGTTTTTTTGCAGTCCCAACTACTTACCAAGTACAAACTTGTGGAATGTGTGAGTTGAGGGGTGTTTCCTGTGAAGCCATGGTAAACTACACCTGCCCTGAATTCCAGGGCTGGACAGTCAGCCATTGCCAAACATCTCAAGAGTGAAATACTTCTGGAAAGTCACTTTACATGCAAGGGACTTGAATAACCAAAACCTGAGCTCGCGGAGATGACAGCCATGAGCCTTTAGCTTTCCCTCCAGCCAGTCCTGCCCCAACAGCCCTCCAGTGGCTTGTGAGAAATCACTTTTAAATACACATTAGCGTTCCTTGCAATTCAGGGAACCCTTTTTTAAAGACACCTGAGCTACGCAAAGAATTGCTGTGAGGTGAGGAAGACACAAGGTGAGTTTGAAAACCCTGGTTACAGATGGATGTCTGTCCCAAATAGCCCCCTGTCCCGCTCTGTTTTTATAGTTTCCCATCCCCACAGGTGATGTGCTCTGTTTGGCTGGGAGTCAAAATAATTTCTTGCAGCTAAAAAAGTAGCAACTGGAATCCGAACACAACACTTTTCCATAAAAACCCAGGCAAATTAAGAACAAAAGTTCCCCAACTTCAGCCCTACCCTTGACACCGTGTTTTAGCCCACTCAGCCCCTTCCACTCAACCCTGGATAGCACTGTTGGCATCTCCTGCTCCCCAGAGCATCCTACCAGGCAGGGCAAAAGCCCTTCATCCCACCTTTTCTCATGGGGACGAATCTGCCTGCAAAGCCACAGACTTCAAAACCATTTTTTTCTCTCTATGGAAGGAATTAATTGCTTTAACTGCACATTGTGGTGGGTACAATTCAGCATTTTTTTAATTGGTGTCTCACCTGAATTTTCGGCATTCTCTCGTGAAATCTCATGATTGGTTTGAGATCTATTTTGCTTGTTTAGTCCCTGGGTGGCAAATCTGTGGAGAAGTCAGGAGACATGGATGGCTTTTCCAGTGTTGCTACCGACTCTGCTTGACTTGCTTTTAGATGCTTATCCAAAATATGATTTGTTTCCCCATATGCAAAACAGAGGTTGTTGCTCAATCCCCTTTAAAAACTGCTTTGAGAACTTGGGGTAGAAGCCAGTGAGTGGGCTCCAAGTTGAGGGAGTTTCCATTTTTCAAATCTGTAACAGTTTTAATTCTGTGCTTGGAAATATAGAGAGGTACAGAAATGTTCAACTCTTCTTTTTTGAGGTGGGGGGGTGGTTTTTAAAAGCTCTATAATTTTGGTATGATGGGAGAGTTAAAAATAAATTCTTCCCACAAGATTTTAGCCTTACACTGGACCAAATCTTGAAGGAAGCAATATTTGCCATTGGTTATAATTGTCAGGCTTCGGCATTGCTGTGTTGTGGAAACCAAGTACCAGGGCTCGGGCATGGGGCCTCATCCCAGCCATACTCTGCTTTCTCATCTCTATTATTCCCAACTGAAAGCAGTAAAATGCCTCTGGTCTGACGGGACACATTTCAGGCTGCCCAGGGAGGAGCTGCCAAGGCTGTGGTGAGAGGCAGCTCCCTCTGCAGAGGAGCGTGGTGGCACAGCCAGGCGCTCTCCTGAGCACTGACACGTGGGGAGGAATCACCTGGCTCTTCCATGTGGACTCTGCCCACAAAAACCAAGCCCGACTGACTGCTCGGAAAAGCCATCCCACCCATGCTCACAGCACCGGGCAGGCCAGGGGGTCATTCCATGGATTCGGGCAGAGGTGCACAACCCCCTGCACCATCGATGCCCTTGGCAGACCCGGAGCAGGTGGGACTCCTCTCACTTGGCCAGCAGCTGGAGCAACCCACAGCCCCGGATCAGGCCCGACACTGTCCCCCTCCCGCCCTGGCGGTGGGTCCGGGCTGGAAGGAAACACCAGGGCACGCGGCCACGGGAAGGTCTCTGGTTACGCAGGTGGCCCCATGCAGGTAGTTTTGCTTAATGGTATTAAACAGAGGGGGTAATGTTACCTCGGGGATCAAGTGGTGAGCTTTGTACAGCGTGACCTGCAGCAGCAGTGGGAGCCTCTTCTGCCACGGACGGGCCTGGGATGTCACAGGGAGCCAGCAGGTAGGGGGCAGATTTACTGGGGAAAGAAGCTGGCTAGGTCCACCTGCAATGGGTGGACTGCTCTCAGTAAAACCCACCTATTCCCAGGAGTGCAGCCCCTCTGTTTTAGCTTAATTTTATAATATTTTAACTATTATTTTGGGATTACCTCCAAACATGCCAAAGCCATTTATCCTCCTCTACCTCCTCTTGCCCAGACCCATCATCAGCCCAAGGCTACCTCCAAACACACTGGAGCCATTCATCCCTCTCCATCTCCTTTTGCCACCGCTTTCCACCACTGCTGCTGCTGGAAATGAGCTCCACAGCTAAAACCAACCCTTTCAGAGGTGGCCATGCGTCTGCAGCTGTGTGAGTCCGGGGTAGGAACCAAATATCAAATAACAAATCAGAGAGGTGGTGTCAGGATCTGCCTGCTGGCACGTGGGCAGAGGTCAGACAGACAACGTGCCCAGAAGTCCCTGGCTTGGCTCTGGTGACACTGGCAGCTTGTCCTGTGCCCTCCCTGAAAAGCTGGCTCCTGCTGGGGTGGGAGCCACAGTTGCCTGCTGTCACCTAGCCAGGCTTTGGGTAGTGCATCCAGATACAGAGAGAAGATTCTGTAAGGAGGAAGTTACAGTGGATATATATAAGTATGTATACATAAAGGGCTGCTCATCTCCATTGTCAATCCAGAAAACGGCAATTTCAGTCACATTAAACCATAAAAAGAGGTGCTCCCTTAACTTCCGTGAAGGCAGGACAAATTTCAGGCGGGTTTCTGTTGGAAGGGAGAAGTGATGAACTTTTGATGAACTGGGGCTGGAAGCAGACAGTCGCTCCTATTGAATCAGCATCGTGTAAGGCTGGCCTCATTAATGAATGTCAGAGAGCCTGCCTGAATCAGGGGTTTCAGGCCTCTGCTTTTTCTCTTTTAATTGCTTTTTCCAGAGTTCACAGGCCAGAGTAAGTGGGGAAATTTCTGATGGGTCAGAAATGGCTGTGGTTTGGAAAGAATTTCAGGCATCCTTCATGTGACCTCCTCCTCCTCCTCCTCTCTGTGCACAATTGTTGCTTTTAAAAGAAGCAGTGATAATGGGAGACCAGGGGATCTGCCTCGAAGAAATCTTGCCCTCAGTCCTGCTTCTTGGCAAATCCCTTCTTTAACCTGTGGACAGGGAGAGGCCAGGAACATGTCCAAGGGTAGGGGGCTGGAAGCCAGGCACCCCTTCCCCTGCTCTCCTGTGCGAGCCAAAGCCTACAGCAGCCACCAGGCAGCTTATGGAAGCAGCCACAGTTCCCATGCCATCAGTGGGGTTAATCTGGAGCCAAGGCAAGGTTTGCAGAGCCCCAGGAGCGGATGGGACTCACTCCCTTAGCAGAGATGTGGGAAAGCCCCCTGTGCTCCCTCACTGACTCAGCTGGCCCGGGCAGCTGGCCTAGCTGATCTTAAATAAGCCAATTAAGGCTGCACGGTGGGAATGCCTCTCAGCTGAAGGCTTGGTTGAATAAAGGCGGCAAGGTTTAGCTAAAAGTGCCCCAAATCCCAGCAGAGCGTTCCTTATTTAGAGACTCAGTTGTGCCCCCTCAGCTCTTCCTTTGCCACGGGCAGGACATGACTCAGTTGGCACAAACCCACCAGGGAGTGAGTGGCAGACTGAGCCTGCAGCAGGGTGGCGAGGGGAGCAGAACAGGTCTCCCAGCCTCAGTTTCCCCACCTGGAAAACCAGTGATGGTCCTGAAAGGTGCAGGGCACCCCAGGCTGTCCTGCAATGGATGTGGGGTAGTTGTAGCACTGGGTTAAACCACAGGTGTGGCTCTGGGGGAGACACATGATTTTATCACCATGTGTGAGGGGTAAAAAGAGCTGGGCTTTTCAGCATCCTCTACCAGCCTGGTGGTGATCTCTCCATGACATGTTTTCAGCTTCCTGATGAAAAGGTGACGATCCTGCATCCTCAGCTCTGGCTGACTGCCCTGTGCTTCCTACCACGACTGTGGAAGAAGCTGGACACAGCATGGACAGGTAACTATTATCTCTACAAAACCCCAAAAGAAACTGCTCTCCTTGGGCCCAAGATTCCGACATCAGGACTGGCTGCAGCTCACCTCTATCTGTGGTTCCCAGGCAGCAAAACCCTGCTCTGGTTAAATCTAAGAGGCAGTACGATATGTAAGGGCCCAGATCCTTACCTACATGCTGTGCTGCAAAACCGGAGGGTGTTTGCAAGAGAGGGAGGAATGGGTTGGTTTTTTTTAAAAAAAAAGCTATTATTATTATTATCATTTTAATTGCAAGGAAAAAAAGCTCTCTTCAAAGAATACCTCCTTGTGAATTTATAGTCCTCCAACCCAGTATTTTATGATCTCAACAAGAAGCTCATAAAAACAAATATTTGGAAAGAGGGAGGAAAAGAAAAAAAAAAAGGGTATAAAAGAGGCACCGGCAAGTCTCAACTGAAAACATGGAGGGAGCTTTCCTGAGGCAAGAGTTCCCATAGAAGGGGCTGGGCTAGCTCAGCAGGGGAGGATATTTTATGGGATACCTTTTACTCGGGCTCTCCTCAATGCCAGTGGGTCAGGAGGCTCGGCAGCGGTGGTGAGGTGCTCTCAGCCCAGGGGCATCCTGCAGAGGGGAAGCAGGGAGGACACAGTGGGCTTTGCTTCATCCTCTGGCAAAATCCTCACTCATCCCAGCAGTCTGCAAGGGGATTGCCCAGCTAGGAGAGGGAGTGACTCGAGTGGAGGAGGCGTGGGTCTGGAGGATGCTGTTGTGGGCAGGGGAGGCACTTGCAAATTGCTCAGAGCCCCTCATTTCTGCAGGGATTCAGGAAATGTGTTTAGTTTGACCTGGAGCTGGAAAGAGTTCACAAAGGTGGAGTGGTGCCCAGCAGAAGGCCCTCTGGCAGGTGGGCAAAGGCTCTCTGCTACCTGCACGTGGCAGAGATGTCTCTCCTTAGAGACATTGACTGCTACAAATGACAAGGCAGTACACAGCAAAAAAACACAGAAATGCTGAAAACCTGGTATTCAGCAGCCTCAGTTTCTGTGTGAGGGAGGGAAGTTATTTTTTAGGGTTTGGTGGCTTCTTTCTTTCTTTTTCTTTTTGCCCTTGGTGCTCCCCAAATACTCTGCTGTATTTTACATGTTCTGGTTCAGCAGCCTCTGAGCACTTTCCCCTTCAGTGCTGCTGGAGAGGAGCAGACTTGGCTCTGCAAAAAATCCCTTGCTGGGTCTGGTCTCCTGAGCACAGCCTGGCTCACAGCTGGGCTGCCTATGATCCAGGGGACCTGAACACCAAAGCTGTGGATTTCTACTGTCTAGGTAAATTCAGGGCCCCTTCCAGACATGTTAAAGGCAGTGAGGAGCATCAGCCCCATCCTCTGCCCTTTAGCCACAGTGACTGGTTTTCTTGTTTAGTCTACCACGTTTCTGTGCTGGATTAGAGTCCTGTTGGTTGCCTCCATGACAGCAGATGAGCTGTAATCGAGCCAGGATCACCTGTGCCCTTTGGCGTTTTTTCTTCCTTTCCCTGGGCTATTCCCACCTTTTTAGTGCTCTTTCCAAATCCCAAACCTCAGCACGCCATGCCATCAGTATGGGCTGGGTAGAAGCAAGTCCTGCTTTCCCTCTGTACCCCCACCACTAATGTGTTAGGAGCTCATTTACCCCTTTTGCTATAGGGCTGTGCTGGGAGCTTGGATTTTCTTCTCTGCTCTTAGGAGCTAAGGGTAGGTCTATGGTGTGTCTGTGACCTCTGGGTGAACAGGCAACTGTCCCCTGGAGCCAGCAGCAGGGAGAGGTGGCCTGCAAGCCATGGCAGCAGCGCCCGCTGCTCTCCAGAGCTGCTCTTTTAAGGCCATGAAAAGATGTTGTACCTAAACAGGCATTTAGGACTCACTCCTGACATCACAGAATCACAGAATAAGCTGAGTTGGAAGGGACACACAAGGATCATTGAGTCCAGCTCCTGGCCCTGCACAGGACATCCCCCCAAGAGTCACACATGTGCCTGAGAGCATTGTCCAAATGTTTCTTGAACTCTGTCACACTTGGGGTTGTCATCACTGCCCTGGGGAGCCTGTTCCAGTGCCCAACCACCTTCTGGGGAAAGAACTTTTTCCTAATACCCAACCTAAACCTCCCCTGGCACAACTTCAGGCCATTCCCTCAGGAATGTCACTGGTCACACAGAGAAGAGATCAGTGCCTGCCGCTCCTCTTCCCCTCACAAGGAAGTTGTAACTGCAGTGAGGTCTGACTTCAGTCTCCTCTTCTCCAGGCTGAACAGACCAAGTGACCTCAGCCTCTCTTCATATGGCTTCCCCTCAAGGCCCTTCATCATCTTTGTTGCCCTCCTCTGGACACTCTCCAATAGTTTAATGTCTTTTTTATATTGTGGCACCCAGACCTGCCTCCAGCACTCGAGCTGAGGCCGCCCCAGTGCAGAGCAGAGCGGTACAATCCCCTCCCTTGGCCGGCTGGCGATGCTGGGCCTGATGCCCCCCAGGGCACACTTGGCGCTCCTGGCTGCCAGGGCACTGCTGGCTCAGATTCAACTTTCCATCGACCAGGACCCCCAGGTCCCTTTCTATGGCACTGCTTTCCAGCATCTCATTCCCCTGTCTGTACATTCTGAGTTGCCCCATCCCAGGTGCAGAATGCAGCACTTTTCCCACACTGAACTTCACATGGTTGGTGATTGCCCAGCCCTCTGATTTGTTGAGGTCTCTCCTGCCTTTGAAGGAGTCAACAGCTCCTCCCAGTTTTCTGTCATCTGTGAACTTGCTCAGTATCCCTTCCAGTCCTTCATCCAAGTAATTTATGAAGATGTTGAAGAGCACAGAGGGCTTCCTGCCTGAAGCTGTGCTGGCTGTGATTGATGACTGTGTTGTCCTTCAGGTGTTTTTCAGTACCTCCCAGAATAATCTCCTCCATAACTTTACCAGGCACTGAAGTGTACCCATAACAGTATCTCTTGTTTTTGCTACTTCTTTCTTTATTTTCTCTCAAACTCATAATCGGTTTAAAGATGTGTAAGAGTGGCTCTTTCACAATTTGCACTTTGGAAATGGGGAAAGTGTAATACTTCCCCTACACTTGCAGAAATGTGTTCACTTTTTCCAAAACAAGAAATTTACTCCCTGGCCAAGGTCCAGAATGGAAAATTTAAGAGTAGTAAATATTTCTGAGCATGGGGGGGGGGGGGGGGGGGGGTGTGATTTTGTGTAATTTTTTGTTTGTTCAGGGTTTTGTTTAAGTTGTGGAGGGTGACTGCCCTTTCCCCCAGCTCCTTGCACAGCTGCAGCAGGATGCCCCTGCTTTGGGAGGCACAAGCTGATGTGATTCTCCTTGGTTTCCCCCATGCCTGACTTGGGGGTTGTGACAGAAACCTGTGGGGGATAATACTCTGTGTAATTCTGGCTGTGCACACACTGGAACAGGAGAGCCTGGGAGCAGCAGGGAGGCTGGGCAGGGCTGTGGCAGATCCCATCTGTATGTATGTATGTATACAGGACCATGAAGATGAGTGCTCGTCCCTGCACTGCACCCATATACCTATAGGCAGAAAGAAACACATTTTTATAGGCTTTTTTTTCTCCCTTATCCTTGCATGTCCTCAGAAATACTAATTACTGAGTGCAAATTGTTGGGAAACAGCTGCACAAGTCCGTCCATTTGCTGGTAGACTCATTTCCTCTGCATCCTTCCACCCCTGCATTTTAGAGAGGAAAGGGATTTATTATAAGGCAGCACTGTGGAAAAAACTTCCTTAGAGAAACCCGCTGGATAATCTGGGAAAAGCTTGAGTAATGGAGCTTTTTGTGAGCTAACAGAATAAAACTACTCCACAAAAATATTATCGTTGGGAACACGAGCTGAAAAGGGAATGATTCATGTGAAATCCGGGCTGTGCCTGTGTTTCCTATGAATCAGTGCTATGAAAAGTGGGAGAGGGTTGGGGCAAGATGAGCACCCGAGACCTGCCCCAAAGCATGGAAAAGATAAAACACCTTTATTAAAGGCCTTATCAGGAAGTAGAAGGGAGCGTGAGACAGACTTGGGAAACCCACAGGATGGAGAGTCCCTAGAGCTAAGGAGAAAGCCATATGAGGAGCCTGCATGATTGCTGAGAGAGTAATGATTAAGGGCCAGCAGGCAGAATTCCCTCTGATACTCCATGCAAGTAAAAACAAATCTCTTCACCCCTCTGCACCTATGCTACCACATCCAGGAACACAAGATAAGAAACTGCTGCCAAAAAGGAGCTTTGTGGGCTATCTCTGCACTTTACTGGGAGATACTGCTTCAGAGGAGGCTTAGTGGAACAGATTAGGTAGAGAAGAATCTGTGACCTAGCAACCTTTTTCCTATCTTTCTTAAGGAGAAATTGTCCCATCCACTATTTAATGTTTCACAGGGCAGCAGAACTTGTGCTCCTGACTCACCAAGGGCTTTTGAAACCCACCCTTAATTTCTTCCCTGATGTTGCCACTGGTTGAGGTGATGGAGGAAAAGCAGGAGAATTGGCTTTTGTGACATCTCTGCTTTCTTTGTGCCTTGCCAGAGACTTCGTGGTAGCGCTGAGGTTACCTGGTGGTGCATGCAAGCCCTGGGCCCCAGGGGAGCCACAGGGCCAGAAGCTGCTGCATTTCCTCTCCCATACCTTTGTGGCTGGGCTGCTCCTGCCTCTGACAGTCCCCCGAGGTGCCGTGCTGCTGAATTTGGACTGGGACTTTCTGTCACACACTATATTTAGGCTGTGGATTTGCATTGTTAACTTGGGTGTCTCAATGAGCAGGCGCTTGCTTGTGGCACCAAGCACTTGCATCTCGTGGGGTGTGGCACTCTCATGTGGGAGCATCTCTGTTGTATGGTCAAGGATGCTGCAGTAAGGGAGAGAAAATGAAAAACCCACCTTTTTTGTCACAGGCAGGTCTTAGACGCCCCTATGTCCAAAGCCTTTGGCAGGTTATGGGTAACACCTATGGCTGTAACTCAGCCGGAGGTCCCTGTGCTGCCTCACTTCTTGGAGGTGGCACAAGCGTGATGTGCAGGCAGGGCTGGGGCTGTTAGATGCTGGGGCCAGGGGGGAATCCCTGGCTGCCACGACTGCCCCTTCCCTGCACACTCATGGTTTGCGCTGCTTCGCAGGGTCTTTTGCTGAAACAAAATGGTCCGGGTGACAAAATGGAAAAACTGGTCATCACTTATTCACAGATAGATCCTAAAAATATATGGCTATTGTTCCTTTCCTTATGACCCAGCTGGGATGAGTTGTTTTATAGAGGAAGCAAGAAGATAAACAAACAATTCCAGCATGCGAGGGTGAAGGCTGTTGTCCAATTTTTTTCAACTTCCTGAATCTGACTCCTAGATCATTCTTTGCTATCAGGCTTGCCCTCTCCAGTTCCCCTTCTGAGCAGGAAAACAGGAAAGATGGCTGAGGATGTTTGTGTTGAATGCCAGGCTGGGA
Organism: Eulacestoma nigropectus; assembly: GCA_013397775.1. Classification (NCBI taxonomy): domain Eukaryota; kingdom Metazoa; phylum Chordata; class Aves; order Passeriformes; genus Eulacestoma; species Eulacestoma nigropectus. The sequence continues at coordinate 478,589 of VZTE01004039.1, read as the reverse complement.
TAACCGCATGCAGGGAGATGCTGGGGCCCTCGGGCCATGGTGCTGCTCCTCCCCATGTCACTGATTCAGCTGTGGTTCATCAGGGCTGGGGAAAGGATGCATTGTGACCCCGGCATGTGTCACATGCTGGGAAGCTGCTGCAGATGGGAAGCCCACTGGTGGGTGTCATTGCTCTGGATGGGATCCTTCTGCAGCATCCAGAAGTCCACCAGTGCCGTTGGGAAGGTCTGATGGGATACTCATGTGAAATGTTCTTGCTGACCCCAGCCTGGGTCTATAGCTCCTGCTTTCTGTGCTAACCAGGATATTCCTGCCTGGCTCAAACTGAGCCACTCCTTTCTTCCCACCTCCCAGTGTGGTTGTCACCCTGCTCAGCAGTTTAACCCTGTCACCTCTAGTTTGGTCTGAGCACAGGGAGGAAGCACGGCACTCATGAGGCTGGAAAAAAAACCAACCCAAACCATAGCATATTGCAGGTGGCATGAGAGACTGGGCACCAGGATACAAATCCTTGCTCATTTTAGCAGCAGGTTGATCTGTGACAGCTCATTTCAAGTTTGGTGGTGTTTATTTGGTTCTGTTCAGAGGGTGTGCTAGTCCCTCATGGTTGCACATGCCTGCGTTTGTACGCATTTCCTAAATCACTGTGGGTGATTTAGTGCAGAGCCTCACATGGCCTTGATTTGCCCCCTGACATGATACAAAATAAGAAAAACATGGAGTGAGGCAGCACTGCTTCTCAGTCACCAGCTCTGCAGCTGGTGTGAATCAGCCCAGCTCCTTGGGTTTCTGCGGAATTACTCCCCTGCACACCAGAGATGGTGCAACTCCTCGCATGTGAGGGTTCCTCTCAAACCTGTCTCAGTGTCAGACCCTGCACAAGGACCTGGACAGCAATACTGAATTTTGCAAGCACTGTGCCCAGCTGCTGCTTTCCTTTTTGTGCAAGCTGGCCATCCTCAGCAGGGCAGGAACAGGATGAGCAGGAACAGCACATCTGTCTCTGGGCTGCCCGAGTGCCGCTTTGCTCTATTTCGGCTGGGCGATGGCTGGGAGGCACTGGAGGGAAACAGGCTGCCTCAGCAGCCCCGGTCTCAGTTTTTTCTCTCTGATAGTTGCTTGCCAGATGGGGATGTAAACTCAGCATGATCACTTTTTCAGGGTGATGGGGAGAAAAATCTGCGTAATAATCTCAGACCTGAGACCTCAGCCCCTCTGCTCTGAGCCTGGAGCTGGAGTTTGGTCAGTGATTTCCTGATGCACTGCAGTGCACCTCTCAATCAGAGCACCCACAAGCCTCACGGGTTTGCCAGCCCAGACCCTGCTTCTGCTGCTGAAGAATCTGTTCTTGAGCTTGGGTTAAACCAGTGAATTTAGGATGCAGGTTGCCTGGTGGGCTGCCCAAACACCCCATGGTGTTTGAACAGGAGCACCCAGGATTTGAGAGATTTGCCCTCAGCCCTCAATAAGCCTAAAGAAAACCCAAGTGTACCCTTGCATAGCTGTGAGTCTGCAACGTCGTTTTAATTCTGTTAAGTGAAAAAAAAAGAAACTGCTATTCTGAAATACTTTTAATAAGCTTCAGTAGGCTGGCAGTCCACATGTCAGGTGGGGCTGGGCTGCTGGGCAGGAGCTGTCTGACCCCTCCAGTGCAGCCTGGCCTTCATCACACAGCACTCCTCACCCAGAAATCTCCAGTGCATTTCGATTCTTCCTCTAAAAACCTACATGTGACACCATTCTAATGGCATCTGGAGCGCCACTGGAGTATCAGTTTGCCTGCAGCTTTGGACAGCTGTAAGAGTTTATGTTATCACCTGTTTACTGGCTGGATCAACATGAATTGCCCCAGGTGTGCTGCTAGCTTGAGGCTAGCATAGGGACGGAAAACTGGGGAGGCTGGGAGCATCCCTCATGGTCCCTGTCTGAGGACCTCAATCAGCCCTCAGGACCTTCTGCCTTGGTCCACCTCTGCTAGGGCTGCAAGAACCAGGTGGGCTTAGGGAGCAGGTCATGGGATGGGAGAAGGTAAAGGAGAAGCCATCGCCCTGACAAGGTGCCTGTATGTCTTGGGCAGTGTGGGCACCTTGTCAGGGAAGGAGGGTGATGGGTCTGTGTCCCTCCAGCATGCAGGCAACAAAGGTCCCTTTCCATCAAGTTCCACTGTGATGGATTTCAAGTGAAACTGAGACAGAGTGCTCCACCAACAGGCACGGCAAGCAGCTGCCCTTGCTCAGCGTTTGAGCTCAGCCTCCCCCCTGTCTCTGGCTATCTGTTCCTTTCACCGAGCACCTGGAAACAGCTGACGAATGGAGATGTGCAGATGGTCGTCAACTTCTGCATTATACAGCACGTGGCTAAAAATAGCCAAGGTTGCAGGTCCAGGCCCCAGCTCTGCTGGGAGAGATTTGCAGGGCACAGTCAAGAAGCGATTTGTCCCTGGTGCCATGGCAACAACTCTCAAATGGGAGCAGCAGGACAGCAGCAGCATGGTGCTGCTCCACTGGTGCGCGGGATGACCTTGGAGAGCGGGAAGCAGCAAGGTGGGCCATTGTTCCCTCCCACAGCCCCTTTCCCCAGCCTGCAGCCATCAGCTGTGGCACAAAAGAGGAGACTTGTGAAGGATGGCCTAAAATAAGGAAAATGTGCCTCGTTGCATTTGCATTTAGATGGCAAAGATAAGGATAATTAGGAATTATGAGTAAAGGTGATACAGGAAAAATGCAGTAGAGAGATTTGTGGCTATATCACTGAAAGTGCCTGTACTTTTTTTTCATGGGCTTTTTCTGTTCTGCTTGGTTTAACTCAGCACTATGCTGCCTGTTAGCTGTGGTGCTCTGGGTGCCTGCTGGAGGACAATTTAAGTAGACTGGTTTCACTAGGAGATGGAACTGGAAGTGTTATAAATGCTGTCCAAACCAAAGAGGGCAAAGGTCCATCTGCAGCTCCTCAGCAATAGCTGTCTTAGCACATTGCAGCTCTGCTGTTTGTCACGTTGTCACACGGTCTCTGCAGTCTGATGGGTAAAACTTCACTTTTCCCTTCACTGCGAGGGAAAAGGAGATGGGAACTGAACTGAGATAAACAATTCAGGTACTTTTGCAAATATTTTCTCTGCAAAGGGCTGAGGCATAAGAGTTTAATATTGTTCTTCGCTGCAAATGACCTTAAAAAAAAAAATCAGCATTTGCTTGCAGAAAGTTGTTGGGTGCATCTTTGTTTTCATGTGAGGAAACAGACTGGATATTCTGGACCTTATTTTCATGTGTGACATAACCTGTCTCAATTTTCAGGGGGTGCTTCTGATTAATTTTTTTTTTAGGAGCTTAAGGTTTTTCATAATCTCAGCCCCAAATACATTAGATGGCCTGGTTTGTATTGGGCTCAGCATCAGGGCAACTCAGGCCCCTTTGAAACCTCCCTGTGGGTACCCAAAATGAGACAACCCCAAGCACCAGACTTATGTATACAGGCTTTTAATGAGACTCCCATGAGTGTTTGATGTCCTCATTTGAGAAAGGGAAGTGGTGTAGGAAAATGGAAATGGAAAGGGGTAGAGGCCCAAATATTTTGGTACAGGAGGGGAACAGAAGCTTAGCCATATTTCAGAGTTCTCTGTCTCCACCCATGCTTGTGCTCAACACTGTGTCTCCTCCTGCACAGAGAGCTGCTCACCTAATGAAGGTTCAAGGCATTGGTTGGAAACTGAGTGTTGAGGCTGGTGAGCTTGGTTCAGCTGTGTGAGTGAAAAGACAGAAACCATTCAGAAAAAATATGATCCAGATTTGGGTTTAAATTTTATGTGTGTATTTGAGTTTGGCTACACTGAATTTTCCTCTAAGCAGGCCTCTGTCAGTAAGGCTGAAGAAAAGTCCCTGCTTTATTCTGTCAAGTTCTTTTATGTGAAAGTTAAACAAATGGCTACTTTCCACAACATTGCTTATCAAATGTCTGCAGAAGGACAGCTCTGCCTCTGACAGAGGGACCTCCCCTTTCTCAGAGTGTGCTCTTGGGCAGGTATCCCAATTCCCTGTTTGGGACTGAGCAGGAAGCATGGAAGGAGAAATGAAATAAAAGCAATCAAATAAAGTCGGGAAGTACAGTCACCAGCACTGCTTCTGGGTGTGGGCATCCCCTAACTCCCATTCTGATGCTAGAGCAGATTTAACAACGTGGGTTAAATAATGAGTTGCTTGAAATGAAAAGCCTCTGCCTCTGATGCAAAGAGCACTGCAAGAAGAAAAAATTCTGCAAGAATCAGATACCTGCAGGATTCAGATGGGTCTCCAGCAGCTCTGACTCTTAAGCTGCTGCGTGAGAGTGCTTCTGCAGATAGACCTTGAGAAAAGAGCTCATGGAGGTGCAGTTCCCCTTGGCTAGAGGAGATCACATTTGCCTTGTCCTGGGAAATGCTGGTGTCTCTCAGCCCATGACCAGAGCCAGCAGCTTGGTCCAGCTTTGCATCTTTGCGTGCATCTTTCAGCGACCGAATCATGGCTCAGAGCTGGCATTGCCCTGGAACAGTGGCACCTCCCTGTAAAGCAGAGCTCAGTTCCCACAAAACCCAGATTTTTCCCAGTGATACCAGCTTCTTCCCTTGGATAACAGAGGTCTGATGAGATGGGAACCACGTGTGAAATTGTGCCCAGGGCACCGGGCAGGGCAGGCAAGGAGCTGCGTTGCCCTAACAGACAGCTACAGGAAGGGTGATGGAGCAAGCGGAGCGCCTGCAGAAGTTTCCAGGCACCAACAGCCCACCCTGCCTTCACAGAGATCATCCATCACAGCAGCCACGACGGGAGAGGATTTACCAGGCACAGATTTGGCTGCTCTTCGAGCTGCTCGTCGAGGCAGTGGCTGCCAGTTGGGTCATGGCTTTCTGGCACTCCCGCCACAAAGGCTCTGTGACCACCCACGTTTCACCCACGGGTGCTCCTTAACCAAGGCAGAGCAATTGAGGCCAACCTGCACACTTTCCTCCTCCCCCCAAGCTGCCCCTGCATCCTCCACAGTCAGCCAGCCTCGGGGCTGGTTGCCAGCTCAAGGCCAGCAGTGGGTCTGGAGTGTTCTTCACCCATCCTACGGAGACCACGCTCCACAGGAGGTGCTGCTCTAAACCCACCGTTCTTTGCAAAGCATCACTGTAGACTTCCCTCCACCAGTCTAAGAACACGAGGTTAGTGCTAGGGGGAGAATGTCCAGCAGGTGCTGCTTTCAGGTGGGTTTTGAGCCGTGGCTGCCCTGCAGAGGGAGCACAGAGAGCCCCCTCCCCAGTGACCACAGCACCTGGTGCTGTGCCCCTGTGGGCAGGGGCAAGGCGGCTGCGGTGGCTATTAGAGGCTCTCATCAGTCTTCAGTCAGGGTGGACGTGAGACAAGGATGTGATTAGGAAATGGGAGCATGAGTGAAAAGTCATCTGTCAATTGGACTTGTTAACCTAAATGTGTCAAGTAAGTTTCCACCGAAAGGAGAATATTTATTTTTAATTTGGGCCGTTTTAAAAATGGAGAAAAAGACAAATTTGTAATTTTTTTCTTTTTTAATGTAAGCAACATTGCTTGTCAAAGCTTCAGAGAGCACACGGTTATTTGTTTACCTGTCTCCAGCCTGAAAACAGCTAGCAGCAAAGAAGGACAGATTGGGATCATGAGGAGAACAGAGTGAAGAGTCTAACTTTTCAAAGAAACTCTCTTTCCAGGCATCATTAGGTGCTTTCTACCAGACTAACACTGCTGCAGCACTCTGTGTGTGCTTCTTGCCTTCTCTGCCTACACAGTGTCTTGCAGGCAGCTGCATCTGCACTGTCTGTGCCCTGAACTGGGAGGACATGAGCCAGCCCAGGCAGAAAGCCACTTAGCCACAGTTAGCTTGGTTCCCCTCCAGCTGGCCTGGTGTACTGAGAGAACGCACGTGTCTGTCGGCAAGGACTGCAGAGAACACCTTGCTGCCTTTTGGTGGCACACAGATAGGTATGGGGCCTAGAGTTCTTCTAGGAAATCTCAGCCAGCTCTGGGAGTCGCTCCTGGGTCAGAGTCTCTACAACAAGGTGTCTTGGGGCACGTGATACTGAAGAAAAGCAGCGAGTTTTGAGGTCCGGTGTGTCATGTCAGTAATTGCCCACAGCCAAAAGCTACTAAATTAAAATCTGCATCTGGATGTAATATTCTTAAATTAATTTCTTCTTGGAATCCAGGACTTAAGTTTGGCCATTATAGAGAGGTTTTTAAGACGGCCCATCTTAAGAGAAGAGGTCCTTTCCTAAACTTCAAGGATGTTCATACCTGGAGTCTTGGTTTCAGCCCAGCCCTTGCTTAAGATCTCTCTGGACAGGACAAGTGTGGGATTTTATTGTCTCTTGGGAGAAGAAAAAGCAGAATTTCCATGTTGGTGAGATTTTTTTCTTCCCCTCCGTCAGGCTTTATTCTGTACAACATGCTTAATTAAAGTGAATCAGGTTTCTGCTTTCAGCAGCAACCAGGACCTGCTGCCTCCCTCTCAGGAGTAGGTGCCTGGTGGTCTCTTGTCCAACACGTAGGGTGCTTCTGCAGGGCCACTGCCACTGCCCTCCTCCCGTGGCAGCTGTGCACCCTACAAAGTGCATGTGGGAGAGGGGTCATGTTCCTTCTGTGGAGGTCAGGACTGTGCAGAGGTGACCACTGCCAAGGCATGTGGCTTCCAGGGCTGAACCCTTGCTTCAGAGTCACACGTCTGTGAGAAATTAAGCGTCCTTCCAGTCCGGTGCAGCAATTTACTATGAAAACAAGAGAGAGAATGAACCATAAAGTTGCAGAGGTTGGAGCCAGTTCCTGTTGCACCCCTTGCAAATTCATTCCTTCCCCAAGCAGCAAAAAATAACGCAGCTCTTCTGCTCCCTTTGACAAACTCCAATCATTTTTATAAGCAAATACTGAGAGCAAATAAAAATATTTTGGAGGTTCTGAAATGTTGATTCATTTCATGTTCCGGCCATAAAGGAAATAAAGGGCTAGAGATCAAAACTGTTTTCACAGTCTTGTCTAAAATGGGAAAAGGAATCATGGCAACCCAAATGTTTTTCGATAAACTTTGCCTCCAGTTGTGCGTTTATGTCTGGCTACCACATTATTGTACAGGTGTTAATTTCTGTCAATAGTAGCTGCATGGTTACTGTTGCTCTTCTGCTGGCCTCTTTGTCCAGCCTTGACAAGACCAAGAGAGACTTGCCCTAAGTTTGCTGGACCACTAAAGCCTTTCTCTCCGGGAACTGGGTGACATCAGACTTGGCAACCTGTTACTAGTGGATGTATGGATAGATTGAGGAATGAGATGCTGGAAAGCAGTGCCATAGAAAGGGACCTGGGGGTCCTGGTCGATGGAAAGTTGAATCTGAGCCAGCAGTGCCCTGGCAGCCAGGAGCACCAAGTGTGCCCTGGGGGGCATCAGGCCCAGCATCGCCAGCCGGCCAAGGGAGGGGATTGTCTTGCTCTGCTCTGCATTGGGGTGGCCTCACCTCGAGTGCTGGGGGCAGGGCTGGGTGCCACAATATAAAAAAGACATTGAACTATTGGAGAGTGTCCAGAGCGGGGCAACGAGGATGATGAAGGGCCTTGAGGGGAAACCGTATGAAGAGAGGCTGAGGTCACTTGGTCTGTTCAGCCTGGAGAAGAGGAGACTGAAGTCAGACCTCACTGCAGTTACAACTTCCTTGTGAGGGGAAGAGCAGGGGCAGGCACTGATCTCTTGTCTGTGTGACCAGTGACAGGACCTGAGGGAATGGCCTGAAGTTGTGCCAGGGGAGGTTTAGGTTGGGTATTAGGAAAAAGTTCTTCCCCCAGAAGGTGGTTGGGCACTGGAACAGGCTCCCCAGGGCAGTGGTGACAACCCCAAGTGTGACAGAGTTCAAGAAACATTTGGACAATGCTCTCAGGCACATGGTGTGACTTTTGAAGATGGTGCTGTGTGGGGCCGTGGGCTGGACTCAACGATCCTTGTGAGTCCCTTCCAACTCAGCAGATTCTGTGATTCTGTGGCTCAGAAGAGGTTAGTGAGGCAGGTCCTGGAGGAGGTACCACAACTGGGGCCTTCCACACCTGCATTGCCTGCCTCATGGGAAATGTAGGGAAACAGTCCCGTCAGCTGTGCTTGGTTTTCCTTCCGGAATGAAGTACTTTGAGCAAACAAGGAAAAGGTTGCCCAGAGAGGTGGTTGATGCCACATCCCTGGAAACATTCAAGGCCAGGTCGGACAAGGCTCTGAGCAAGCTGATCTAGTTGAAGATGTCCCTGCTTGTTGCAGGAGGGTTGGAGTAGATTATCTCTAAAAGGTCCCTTCCAACCCATACTATTCTATGAATATGTGGTATGGATGACCACAGGCTTAGGGCCTTGGAGAGAGGTACAGAGCTAAATCTGTCAGTGTAGACACACTTATGTACATTTTAAGCCAGAATTGTATTGGTGGCTTACTAACAAAAGGGGGAAAAAATTGGATTAGTCTTCTGGATTCAGTGGCTGCACTAGAAGAGGAAAGGAGGAGGAAGTGACTTATTCCTCCTGAAAAGGTCGTGTGGTAAAATACAGTGTGAGTTCAGCAGTGGTAAATATAGCTAAATCAACTGAGTTTAGTTCATATCCTGAGAGCCATAAATGTACACAGGTGAAATTTTATGAGCTTTTAAAAAGAGCTTTATGAGCTTAGAGGGAGAAGCAGTATAATTTGAAACTAGCAATGGAAAAATAATGTAATAAGGGTTGTGGCATACCTAGAAAAACCTGTTAACTTACCCTAAAGAAGGACCATAAAGCATAAGCAAGGAGAAAAGATCTAGGGATGTCCTTTATTCTTCTCCAGAACCTTGATCCAACCTTCTTTTGAAACTGTAGTATCCATTGAAATTAGTCTCTGGGCAGTCCAGGAATCTAAAGGACTCCCAGGGAAAAGTCTCAAAGGGGAAAAAGTGAAGAAGAGAGAAATGCACAAGTCTTTGCTAGGCTCTGCCAGTTCTCCATCACTGCACCCTCTGGTTTTCCTCCTGGAGATTAGAAGTTGCTCTGCTGCACATTTGATAACAAGCAATGTTCTAAGACGTAAAGATGCCTGGTCTTGTCTGCTTGGTCTAAGAAGGGTGGCCTGTAGCCTCACCTGAGGCACCTGAAAACCCAAATATGCTGTCTCCAGATGCTCTTTTGAGTGGCCTTAATAGCAGAGGACTGATAGCAGCAGAAGAAGGCTTGGAGTTGTGCAGGTTTTCTCATTGAAGAGATCAGGACACAGGTTCCCCTTATGCCTCCTGGTTTCCTGCTGAGCTCTGCCAATACCTGGAGCTCTCAGTGATATGTCCTCCTCTATGCTGTGTTTCAGCAGAAGATATCAGTTCCTCTGGATTGCAAGGAAAACTGAGGAAGTTTTTGGGGAGGGGAGGCCACTTGTGGCTTAGCTTAGAGACAGACTGGTCAGCAGTACCAATCAACTTCTGTCCAGCCATGGTGAGATAGGGCTGAGAGCCATCCTGATAACTGCCAAGGCAACTGATCAATGCTAAATCCCAGCAGTTCCACAAGTTCAAATAACCCCATGTTATTTGATGCTAGTTGCTTTGATTTGGTGAGGTCTTGCTTGCTCCTGACAGCGCTTCCTTAGACCTCTTAGTCTTTTGAGTGTGGTGAGACAGGCTGTGCCCTAGAGAGTTGCACATCAAAGGAGAAGCCTTTGTGACTAACCAACCCAGTCTGGTTCAAAATCAGATGTCTAGGAGTGAATTTTCAGCAGACAGCTACAACTAGAGCAGTAAGTAGGTCAAGAGCCTATTATTGACCTCTTCTCACAGGCAAGAATTTATGCAAGAACAGGAGTAGCCATCCAGCACTGCATTTGAGACATGGTCTTCTGAAACAAAGGCTTTATTCCAAATGAAACGTTTCCCCCATGTCAGTAATCAGATCTGGCTTTGATAGAAAAGTCATCAGCAGGATCCTCATATGGTGCTAATATCTTAGCTTTTCCTTCTGCAGTTGTGTTTGGTTATACATAAATTATATATATATATGTATTTAAAGCTCCTCTTGTTAATGCACCAAATATGCGTAGGCAATTAACAGAAGATTGTGTTTGATTATGGCTTACAAGAAAGTCTCCAGAGAAGTTACTGTTCATTACTCAGTGAGCAGCCCTTTCAGCCATGAATGGTGACCTTGGCAGAAGGTCCTGGAGACCACAGAATTAATTGAGAAAGTTTTAATAAAGGCTGGTGCATGGAAAAAAAAAAAAAAATCTATATGACTAGTGCATTGTTGGCTGGTGACGATACGTTTGGCAGATACCTATCCCGTTACAAAGTCAGATACTGAGTTCGTTGCCTCACTGTGCTTTCAGGGTAGATTTGACGACAAGCTAGAGGAAGGCAGCTTTAAAAAATGTTCTTTGTTATATTCTGAAAGATGTCTTGCAGTTTGACAAAAGTGTAGGCTCACTTAATGGGAGTCTGTTGTATTTAGCCAGATGCTTTCTTGGAATAGCATTTTTCCATGGCATCATAGTTACAGAAGTGGTTGTGAACACACTCACTAGCTCATGTGGCCTAAATGAGTTTTCTTAATGAAAAAAACAGCCTCATGTGTTGATTCCAGTTGCTGTTGTTCCTTCAGTCACAGTTTGTTGTTTGTGAACGCTCCAAAACTCTCCGTGTCCTTGAATTCATCAAGCCTACATAAGGGGGCAAATATCAGCGTGGAGGTAATTTCTTAAGTAGGCATGGCTAAACTTCAGGAGGGGCTTGGATCTTCTGAGATAACACCATGGAAGTACAAAGGGCTGGCACACACTAAGAGGGTAGTTGGGGTGTCTTTATGCACCCATCAATTCATGTCCCAGCAAATGAAGTGATGTTACCAGGCGCTTATCTCCCCCAAAGTGACAGTGCACTCACTGAAAAGAAAGATCGAAGGGAGGCTTTGTGCCATAACTTTCTCTGAATCAGAGTATATTGGAAGGACTGCACTATTATCTCTCCTTGTGAAGCCATAATTAAGCAGTTACGTCAAAATTTGTTCTGAGATCATGGCCTCTGCAATTACAGGACTGTGTCATGAAACGTGGACCATGACTGTGGGGAATACTAAGCAGTCCTAGATGACCTGAGGTTTTAATCAAAGCTCACTGAAGTATTTGGGACTCTTTATACTGACTTTGGTGGGTTTTAGATTGAGCTCTTGAAATCCAGTAAGTGTAGGTAAATAGGCGTGAGTAACAAAATGTTTCTCCAAAGCTCGTTTTGTCATCAACAGAAAAAAACACACTGCAGATGCTCAAGATGCACAATTAAAGCAATTAAAGTAGTTGGTTTTTTTTTTCTTTCAGAGAACTTTTTCTCAAGAATACTGAAACTTTGAGGGTTCTATCTGCAAGCAAAGCTGTCCCCACTTTTCCATCTCTCTTCTGACTGAAAACTACTTTTTTGGTTACTATTTAAGGTGAAACGAAATACGCTGCTAGCTCAGTTCGCGAAGACTTACTCCAAAGGGGATAAAAACCTGAATGTACGAGTTAGACTGGAAGCCAGCGTGTAATTGGCGAGCAAGCAGCCTGCTCCTCTAGTGTGGGCTCAAAGTTATCCTGTGTGGTTGGACTTTCGTGCTCATTTTTTTTTTTAAACATTCTCCTCAAACAACACCGACGGGCTAGAGAGGAGCCAAAATATCCTGCCTGAACACCTGTGAACTTTGGATCTGGAAGCAAGCGGGGGCGTTGGTGCCAGCTCTCTGCTGGTGTGATGGATGGGACCGCAGCCGCGGCTGCCGGGTTTTCAGGGGCTCGGCGCCGGGCCTGGCGCTGAACTTTGCCTTTTAGGAAAGGTCAGCTCCTTCCTGCCGTCCCACCACGCGCCAAGTGGTGGGATGAGCCAGGCGACGGGGACAAAGCGTCACACAGCACAATGAAGAGTGTTAATATGAGTAATTATTGCAGTATGTCACTGCACTATTTTAAGGCTGCTCGCTGCATGCCAAAGAGTGCTCTGGGCAGGGTTTTCATTACAAAATCCTGCCAAAACACTTCCTGAGGGGATCGTGATAAATATAGATAGCAGAGAGCCAGTCTGAATCCACTGCAGCGAATAGCAAGAGTGCACATGCCTTAGGGTCCTCAAGGCTCAAAAAGCAGAAGATACTTGAGTTGGCTGAGGTCCCTGAATAATTCAGCTGACTCCAGTGAGGGATTTTCAGGTAGCCTTTTGATATGGTATATTAGACATGCTCAGGAACCGGCTCCCAGCTCCCCCTACCAGTGCAGTGGGGGTCACTTTTATTTCTGGCCCTTGATTAATCATGATGGATCCCAGTCAGATGTTTTAGGGCAACTGCTTTTCTCTTTTGTTACACAGCTTCATTGTTGACCATCTGTAGAGCATTGCTCTTTGCCTCGTGTCATGGCAGAAACATATAAAGAACAAAGGAAAAATGTCTGGCTGTTTTTAAACTCTCCTTTTATAGCACGACCATTCCCAATTGCACGCGCACGCGAGCAGCACCACCGCTGGTTTTGCAGGCAGCTTTATGCTCTCTTCACTGTCCCCAGGGCTGCCAGCGGTGTCCAGCCCAGATGTTGTATCTGTAGTGTTGTCTGAGGACTACTGAGTGACCCTGATTTTCATCTCCCAAGGCTGCCAGACCTTGAATTTCTACTCAGGCAGTGCAAAGCAGTGACTGCATGAAAGCACCTGTACATGGGGGTCTGAGCAGGGTCACCTCACCTGGACCAGCCGGCCCAGGAGCCCCGACGCTGATGCAGTAGGGACCACTGCAAACCAGTGACCCCATGCATACTGCAAAGACTGTCATGGCTTTGGCTTCACTGAGAACAGTGGTAGCATTCCAAAGCAAAACGGCACACCTTGTGGGATGGCCATGCATTTCCTAGAGGCTGATTTTCACCACCAATCCTGCTGGACAACAGCCAAAGCCACCAGGCCAGGAGGTGTTTTGTGTCCCAAACAAAAACAGAGGTAGCAGACCTGGGGCACGGAGTGTCCCCACAGTGATATGGGATTGAAGACATGATGGACTGTACTGCTTCTGCTTTGAAGCCTGTAATCCTTCCTTCAGGCTCTGTCTCTTGGGGGGCTGGTGGAACTTGTTCCCCTTGTCATCAGCTGGGGGCTGTTGCCAGAGTGTGATTGGTGTTCTAGGTGCTTGTCCTGGACTTCTGCTGCTACGTTTGGCAGCAGCGCAGCCTCTGCTGGCCCCTGTCCTGCTCCAGGCTCACTGAGCAAGGCTGTCATGGAGTGTAACTTCTGGAGGTCTTCTGCACTTTGTGTATTGCGTATTTGTTTGCTTTGAAACTTTCTCATCTCTGTGTCTGACAGACTCCTCCATGGAATGTTACTCCAAGAGAGACCTGTGAGTCCTCTCTCCAGACTGGCCTCACAAGTTCCTGCAGCTCTTCTCCCAGCAGAAACCAAAGAGCTTGCTCAGTTGAAGAAGTCATGAGGAGCAGTGGGGAAAGCTAACAAAGGGGCCCCATTCCTCCCACAAGCCAAAAGCCTTGTCCATTCAGGGACACCAGAAACTCCTTGTGTAATAATTCCCTGCTGTATTTTCCCTTCTCACCTGCTCTCCTCCCATGTCCTGGCTCCTTGAACCACCTGAGAGAGACCCAGGGCAGGCCATGTGGGCTCCTTTCTGCCATTTACCTTCTCCTATTCCCCTGTTCTGAGCAGGCGCGTGCAGAGAGCTCTTCGTGGAGCATATACAGGGAATGGCAACGTCGCAGCAAGTTATTGCCACAGCTTCCAGTGAGTGTGGCCTGTTTCATATGCTTTTCCAGAAAATACCTCTTCGTGCTTTGAAACTAATTCTGCCATGATGGCTCTAAATGCTTGAGGAGAAGTAAATTCCAGTCAGTTCACTGAGAGGGGTGCTGGTGCATAAGCTGCAAATGAACTTTGGTGTCTGTGTCTAATAGACCCCATAGCTCTGAGGGCTGCAGAAAGACAGAAAACTTTTTTTTTTCTTTTAAGGTGTAAGGCTATCATAAATTCGAAATTGTCCATACTAGATAAGGGGCGTATGCGTGTTATGTGGTTACTGATGTTTATTTTTTGTTATTCATGATAAGCAACCTGGATCAAAGTCAAAGCCCTTTCTCTTATCTCCTGTATAATTACATCGGTAAAACAAACCCCAGACCACCTTGTTAAGGTATTAGAGATGCTGATTCACGCCTCAGTTGTTTGTTACAGGGCAATGCAGACAAGGTATTCAGCAGTAACTCTGAAAATGCAGAAAAGGGTGCTCTAGTAAGGTGATGTCTCTGCAGCATCTGCATTGCTTTGGTTGTAAAGCATAACAAGTGACTACGCAATAGGGAAAATGTCTACTCCAGCAGTTTTGTTCCTCACAGAGAACTCCCTGTACCTGCTGGGATGGCTGGATCAGTTGACTGCTACCTGCTCTATTTAATCATCTGTTTTTGTGAGTGCCAAGAGCTGCAAAACAGGAATAACAACATGTTTAGAGGTCTGATCCTTTCTCACGACCCACAAGGACTGTTTCCACGGCTCATTCCAAAGGGAGAGTTGTAGGTAGTGGAAGTGGAAAAAGTTATGAGGAAAGATAGCTGTGAAGGTTTGATTGGGACATGTTGATCTGAGCTAAAAACAACAATTATTTCCACTTCCCACCCTCCCTGTCCCACTCTCATTGTTCCCACTCTCAGCAGACTGAGCTGTGGCTGCCTGTGAAGACACACTTTTGACATACTTCTCTGTAACGTGCATAAGACAAGTCATGTGAGAAGGGAAGATTTGGGTTTCCCACCTTTTCTCCACTCTAACTCTCTTCTCTTGGCTCTCTTCTCCTCTGCTCTGTGCTTCAAAGGAGCTGTTTAAAAACTGGTGAGTTATTCCAAGCCCCAGGAGGTATCACCTCTTAGCCACAACTATAAAAGCAATACCAACTATGGCAGAGAACATGCACCAAATAAAGTGCTGCCAGAGTAGCTCCTAGGACCTGTCATAACAGTGTCATTCCTATTCCATTTCCATTTTACCCCTTGGTTTCACACAACCAGATTAATGCAGGGGTGGACCAGGTCTCAGGCACAGAGAAATCATTTTGGTAAGAAACCCTGATGGTCACCAAAGGATGCTGGTGACCTTCGGACTTGTGTAGCTGCTCAGGCTGTGGCCATCTGAGACTGCGAAGAAAAGCTCCTTGAATAGAAAATTCCAATCATTGACCTCATCAGTGCAAAATTCATATTTTGCGGGGGGAAAAAAGCCCAACAGTAAAGAGCTGCAATCGGAAAGCACAGTCTTGAACTGTGACCAAATGGGAATTGGAAAAACCTGAAAGTTACAAATGAATGTCACATTTTTCCCTTATACAAAATTTAGTGTTGTCCCTAGAGACTAGTGATTTGTCTTTACTTCACAAGGCTTACAACAGCAGACCTCAGCTCTGCATTCTTGAGCATTTTGATTTGTGGGGCCTACAGATTTCCCAGCAGCACTGCTCTCATGGTTAATCCAATCCTCCTGCCAGCACACCCAGTTGTCTCTGTCTTGTGCTGGACCCCTGGAGCTCCTCCAAGACCCTTGGGGACCTGCAAATGACAGGGAAAATGGCTCTCTCCTCCAGCTCTGAAGCAGCATCCCAGTTTGAGGGTTCTTTTGCAACCTGCACAGACTGAATGGAACTTTGGATTATGTTAGAGAAGGTGGTGCTCTGCCTCCATCATCACCTGCCTAGGAGAGCAATATACTGCTTAAGAGCAGCAAGAAGAGAAGCAGCAACTGCTGTCATGGCTCAGCATCCTGAAAACTCCCCAGGGGTGGAGAGCTCCTCCCCAAGCAGAGTACAAACTATGCTTGAAATGTCTTTTTTATTATTATGTTTAATTAAAAAATACTGTTCTGATCTGCCTTTGCCACAGCACAGATTCCCTACAGGCTGAGCAGATTCTATTAAACTGAAACACATGTTCACCAACAAGAACATCTCCTGCCAGTTATTTAAAAGCAAAATGCCTAGTGAATCTGTCTGTGTGGGAGCTGACTTGGTGTAGACAAGCCTGGAGCTCATCTGAGAGCTCAGGGTCCATTTGAGGAGTCACTGTGACACTGGCTTGGTCACAGCCACCACTCATTTCTCTGCACCATCCTGACACAGAGCCAAGCACAGCACAGGAGAGTTTCCCCAAAGCCAGGTAGCTCTTGCTGCTGGGAACAACTAGTTTGAAACCCCACGCATGTCCAGTTTAACCAAGACCCTTCTTGTCTGAGAGTGCTGGTGACCAAGAACTAGGCTGAGCTCCCATGGAAATAAAGCCAGTGGCCTGCTGCAGTTCTTGGCTGGGTGATGTAACTTCTCAGCAATTTGGTTTCCCCAACTGTAAAACTTAAATAAAAGCTTTGAGGTGTTGTCTGACAAAGAGCTGTAAAAGTCTAGGGAACTTTGACTCCCTCTGCTCCAACACCGAATAACCCATAATACAGTTAACTGTATTACATTTTAAGGTTTAGTCAATATTTGTGTACCTACAGGAACGTATTAAACACTGTGTACATGCTATGAAGTTTTACCTGTATTTTTTTCTTACTTGTGATTCTTTGTTTTTTTTCTCCTTCTTCTCTCTTTTCTTTTCCCCTCTCCCCTTTTGCACAGTAGTAAGCACAGAGAAGGTATAGGAAGGGCAGAAGAGCAGCAGCAGAGCCTGTGAATAATTTTAGCTCTTCATCCACTGGAGTGATCCATGTGAAATTGACATGCAAGCATGAGTTCCCTAAACCTTGGAGAAACTGAGAGTGCAGAATCACCTAATAAGGAGATTGGTTCAGGAACTGCTGGTCTTAGAAACATCCTCTTTGCAAAGAACTTTCAGATCAAAGTCTGCTACCAGTGGGTAACTTTTATCCCTTCCTCATCTTACTTCAGTAAATTGTTGTCAAGAGTCATACCAACAATCAAACCCCAGGTGAACCCACAGCTCCTGCCCTGTTCCCTTCTTTTGATCTCTCTGGGGAAGCAGCCTGGCTACAGTCCACGTGTTTTTCTCTACAGTAACAGAAACTGGTGAGCACTTTGTTCAGCACAGTGATGGTAAAGGGCAAAGTCAAAGCAAATCTGGCTTTGTCTATTGTGGAAACTCCAGCCAGGGGTGAGGTTCCTCACAGGGGTGGGTGGGAAGGGCTGCACAAAACAGTGTCAGATCCTGGATGGCTCTGGCAGTTCAGCCAGTGCAGTGATCAGCTCTGTGGGTACCACTGCTGTGGAAGCTATAAAGGCCATGCTTCCAGACAGATGGGGATCTGCCCAGTCATTAGGTAACTAACCTTGCTGGCATCCTTTAGAGACTGGGAGAAGGACACGGCCCCAAACACACACCCCAACATACACAGCATTTGACAGAGCAGAGATGCTGCCAGGAAATTCCTCAGCAGTACCGAGCTGCATGCCCAAAGCTAAGTGCCTGCACCTGTATTGAAGGACTCTGTAGTCAACCAGCAGCCTGTTCATCAGAAACACTGAGTGCCGGTTACTTTTATTGTCTTCGGTAAGATCTAAACTTTCCTAAAATGAAGCAAAGGAAGTCAGAAAAGGGGAATGATGTAATGCACACATCCATAAAATCACAGAAGACTTGGAGTTGGAAGAGATCTTTAGAGGTCTATTCCAACCCCCCTGCAATAAGCAGGGACATCTTCAACTAATGAGGTTCCTCAGAGCTCCGTCCAATCTGTGCTTGAATGTTCTCAGGGATGGGGCCTTTACCACCCCTCTGGACAACCTGTTACTGTGGTTCACCACTCTCACTGTAAATTTCTTCTTCCTTATAGTGATGCCTTAGGTTCTAGCTTTTATATTTTTAAATCCTGTACTGCCTAGTGTGTAACTCTGAAGTTTCTTGTAGCCTGTTAGTTGCTGCTCTCTTATGCCAGATAGCCATAACAAAGCCTCTCTGAGCTTGTTGGTCAATGACAAATAGGCCATCCTAGGCCCAAGAGGTGTAAACCAGGGCCTCTGGAGAGGTGGAGAAATCGAAGAAATTACATCATTAGCTAAAGTTTTAATTGGCGAATTTATGCTGATATGCAAATGGACCAAACCTATAAAAGTGTGAAGAACTCGTGACTCGTCGTCCACCTTGGGGTCCAGCTTGGGGTCCATCTTTGATGTAGCCTTTGGCTCCCCAGGGTGTACCTTTGAAGGCCTTTCAAATAAATATCCACCTTTATTCCCTTACTCCTGTCTAGTCTCTGTTTCTAGGTAGCCCATCAAGGCATCAATAGCTAAACTGAATGACTCCCTTTTAGTTTAAAACCCTTACCCTGCATTCTATTGAGACAGGCCCTGCTAAAAAGCCTGTCCCCATCTTTCTTGTAAGCCCTCTTTAGGTACTGGAAGTTGCTATAATGTCTCCATTGAGCCTTCTCTTCTCCAGGCTGAACAACCCCAGCTCTCTCAGCCTGTCTTCATAGCAGAGGTGCTCCAACCCTCTGATCATCTTCGTGGCTTCCTCTGGACTGACTCCAGCATGTCCATGTCCTTGTTATGTTGGGGCCCCAGAGCTGGATGCAGCACTCCAGGTGGGGTTTCACCAGAGTGGAGAAGACAGGGAGAATCACTCCCCTTGAGCTGCTGGCCATGCTGCTTTGGATGCAGCCCAGGATGCAGCTGGTTTGCAGGGCTGGGAATGCAAATTGCTGGTTGAAGTCCAATTTTTTATCCATCAGAACCCACAAGTCCTTCTTGACAGGGCTGCCTTCAATCCCTTCATCCCCCAGCCTGTATTGATACCGGGCATTGCCCTGACCCAGGTGCAGGAGCTTGCACTTGTTTCAGTGGCCAGCATGCAGGGATGCCCTTCCCCCTGCTCAGCCTTGTGTGCAAGCCTTGAGTGCCCCTGCAGCTCCTGCGGCTGGAGTGAGGCCAAAGCTCACTGCCCATGGATGCAAATGGTTGGGATCTCGGTCCAGCATGCTCTCACTGCACCCTGGCAGCCTGCTCCAGCTGCAGACAGGTATTGATTGTGGTGGCCAAAGGCCTTGCCTTCCCTTAAGGGGTTTTGGTAAAAAAGTCTGTGATGTTTTTTTCCAGTCACAATGGGTTTTCCTGGTACACTCAACTGTTCCACTGCCGTCTTGCATAGTCATGTTCATTGGTTTGAGCTTGGCCTTGGGTGCATTGCAGATTTCTTTTCTATAGCTGTGCTTTTCCCTTCCACTGGTAGCTATCACATTCCCTTCACCCTCTGCCATGAGCTCTGCCTTCTGCCGTCTGGCCCTTGCCTAATCAAGGGAGACAGCTTTCCTGTTGTTACTGTTGAAGCTGCAATAAATAGCATATCCATTTCTCCATTTATCTGCTTTTTGAAATCCAGCCTGTAATGCCAGCAATAATTACTCTGTTTCTATATTTAGAGATCATCAGCACCTCATGAATATCAAATTGTACTGTTATTATCTCTGTACAATATGGGCCAGTCTCCTATCAGTGTAAACATTTATAACAGTGATTATCAGTAGGACTGCTAGAGATCCCAAAATAGACAAGGCTGAACAGGAGTCTGCCATTATTTGTTTACTGGGGGAGGCAGGGAGAGAGGCAGAAGAGCCAGCTGAAGGTCTGACAGCACAGAGCCCATCTAGCACCAGTGTGGGAAGGCTGCTATCTGAGGAACTGCACCTGGTGGGACCATTAGAAGCAAGTGTGGAGAGTCTGCTGAGCCCAAGCACCGTCTTAAATCCTTGGAATTAGGCTGCCATCTGCACAAACATCCTGCCCCACAAGGAAATTCCTCAGAACACTTCCTTAGGGTATGTTTTTAGTATCTTCATTTGTCCAGAAGGTGATGTTTAGAGCTGTAGTCTGACTGGCTTGGTAAATCATAGAAACGTTTTCCAAATTATGGATTCAACTAATTTTGCTGTCAGTATCAGCTCTCCAGGGGGAAATGGTTGATGTCTCATCTTCTGTGGCTCTGAACGACTGCATCTGAAGGTGTCTGGCCCCCTCAGGCAGTGCTTGCTGTTGGCTTGAAATAAAACTGTGCTCTGAGCTCAGGCAAATGGCAGGATGCACAGACAGGAGGGTGGTGAGAGGCTGCTGGTAAATGTTAAGGGCATGGGTGAATGCCAGTGGGTTTTTGCACTTGCTAACTTGTTTGTTTGGTTTTTGTTTTGATGGACGTGCCGCGTTGCATTGAGAAGGGCTGATCTAAACCTCTGTCAAACAGCTGAAGCTCAGTGGATCTGGCTGTCTCCTAAGAGACCTTTCCCCTGCTCTGAATCTCCAGGAGGCTTCCAAGGAACGGTCACTCACTATCATCATCTTTCAGAGCTGTCAAGATGCTTCAGCAGCTTGGCTCTTGGCATGGTGTTCCAGCCCTTGCATGCTCTGCTGTGGCCCTGGCCATGGGTACAGTTTTCCATGCAGATCCATACCCCCCCACCTTAAAGGCTTTATTACCATCAATGACTGCAGTGCTTAAGAGAATTACCTTTTCCTTTCCCTCGTTTTCCCAAGAGTTATTGCTCCTGAGTGTTTACTTTGCAGCTCCATGGGCCACCTGGGCATGGCTAGGCAGAGCCACCTCCTGGCAGGACAGTAAGGAAAGCTCCCGATCTGCTGGCCCAGCACTTGCCACTTGGCACAAACATTTGGCCACTACCAGTGGCATGTCCCCAGGCTGCAGCCTGAGAGAGCAGGGTTACAGCTCAGTACCCAGCTCTTCCCACCCATAAAGTGTGTATCTGTGCTTCACAGCAGCTGTTTTATATTTAAAGTGGGGGTGCTAAAGTGCAGGTAAGAGAAAATCACTGGCACTTGGAAGGAGTTGGGCAGGAAAGTGACTGTATGACTCAAGTCTGGCCAGGTGAGCTGCTTGGAGACAGGGCTGGTGGCACTGAGGGACACCAGGAAAGTGGTAAAACCTCGTGAACACAGTGGATGCTGTGCAACTGCAGGTCCTGCTATCCCACACTCTTTTGCCCCAAGACAGCATTATACCCACACCTAAGCACATCCTTTAGATTCTAGCTGAAAACATTTTAGTGACACTAAAACCAAGCCCTAGAATTGTATTTTCTATTCTGAATAGAAAAAGTTAGCTAATAAAGCTGGCTTCTTATCAATTCCTCATCCCTGAAAGTGCTGTAATACACCACTCAACAGTTTCTGTCCTAGATAATTTCTAGAATCAGCTCTCTTTTCAGAGAAACTGCTGCCAGAAGAGGACATGACTAAGCAAGAGAGGAAACTCAACTGTAGCAAAATGTGAGCGAAACAGAAAATAATCACTGAGTAAACTAGTACTTGTCGGTTCAGCAGGGAAACAAATCTAGATCATTCTCTGCAGCTTTGGAGAGACCTCACTGGCTCTTGCACAGCTGGCTTGGAAAGGCAAGCAGAATACAAAACAGGAGTTAAGGGCTCCAGGGCTGTGCACGGCACCTCGCACTTTCATCTCTTGCACAAGGGGACGTGTCCTTCCGACAAGAGAGCTCTTGTACACATGTTTGTGCTGCGAGAATGCTGTCTATGTTTGGTTTGGAAAAGCTATGCTTGCTTAACAAAACCTGAATTTATCCCTGTAATCCTTCCCTGCATCTCCATGGCCAGATTGGAGCAGCCTGTGGAAAAAATTCCTGTCTATTTTCAGAAATAGATAAAAGCATTCAGATCACAGAGTGCAAATCTCATCTCAAAACGGCTGGAAAAATCCATTCAGCGCCACTGTCACTGACCCTCGCGACCTCTCCAAGTAATGAATTTCAGTTGCCTGTGCCTCTCCCCCATGCTGCCTCCTTCTCCTTCTGCCGCCACTGCCGGAACTGCCCGCGCTCCCAGCATCTGCAAAGTGTCAGCCTTGAGTCCCACTGTTTATCCCACAGGGAGCAGGGAGGGAGGCGTTATGTAAAAGAGCCGAGTGTGGAAATTATTATTGATCTCACTGCTTGAAACTGCTGGTGGGATCTTTTCAGCCCAGTGTCCATGCTCACAAATTCTGGCGGAGCACTCGTGTGCCAAGGAAGAAGGGGTTTTTACCACAAAGGTAAAAGTGCCAGGAATCTGCCTCACTGCCCACACTCGTCCCAGGGCTCCGTTGTCTGCTGTGCCTGGAGCTGGGTACGGTGTCATCCCCTCCACCGCCAGGAGATCCCAGAGCAAATGAGCCTTTAGCATCACTTATTAGTTCATGAGATGGAAGATTCCGTGGAGGAGATTACTCCTCATTTAGAGGGATTGTGTGCTTTAGGTAGCCCCTGAGGCTTGATGAGCTCCTGCTCGTGGTGGATTAGATGCCCTGTTAGCAGGCAAAATATTAAAGACAACGGTAGCGAGCTTACATCTCGCTCATATTTTGCTTATGGATTAGGGTCTTCGTAATTAATACCAAGGAAGAAGGCACCCAGATGGACTGTGGCTTTTGAAAGATTACCCTTCATGGAATTACTTTTTTTAATTTAAAACTTTATTAGTCTTTCTGTGATGTTCAAAGCAGACCTGGGATGCTGATAGCTTTGTGTCTGGCTCATCAATTGTCCAACAGGAATCCTGTGGTCCTCCCTTGGGATTCACACAGCTGACAATCACCATGCTTGTGTTCCCTCTGACAAAATTAGGATGAATCCTGGGAGGTTCTGAACAAACCATTTTCAGAGATGAGGATGCTTCAGATGTCTCTCCCGTTTCAGGATGATGAGCAGAATATGAAAATCTAAAAAAGCAGTGTGTGGCAAAAAAGAGATGTTGGAGAGATCACCAGCTCTGATGATGAGTACATGGTTTAGGGCGACAACGTGGGTGTTGCTCCTAGCACTGCTAACCTTTCAGGACCTGGGGGAATCAGCTCACTTCACCAGGAAACTTATAAATATATCCACTCTGTAACAGTGAAGGGAGGCTTAGTTGTTGCCTATCTAGTGTGGACAAAGAGAAGCACAGAAATGAGTGAAACGTGTGAAGAGGGAACAAGGTATTTAAAGGACCTCAAAATACTTTGAGGTCTTTGATTGGAAGGCAGCAGCTGCGATACAAGCAAAAATCCTGCATTTATTGCATGTGCATGTTCAGGGCTGGATTTATTTCTGTGTACATACACATGAATGTTTACTTGCATTCATGTCCTTTGAAGCCCAAACACGGCTCAGCTGAACATGCAAGTGAAGAAAACTGGGCAGCATGTGTGTATCTATAGATACATACCTTGCACATAGAGTACAAGCGCCAAAACACACTGGAAAGCACAGCACACATATTACAGTCTGCCTGAAAGTCTAATGCTAAGACCAGAACTTGTTTTATCCCACTGCCTTATTTTTAAAGCCTAGAGAAATACCCACACTAGCCAAAACAATCTGACTCTTGAGCTCGCTTCGGTATTTTCCACAATTTTCAACCAGCTGTCAGGTGAAACTTTCAGCAATTGTAAACGGCTGTTGAAATTTTTAGAAATGCTCTAACTGCACCATTTTAAAGAAATGCTAAATGGCTCCTCTTTTAAGATATTATAAACGCTTTCTATCATCACAAACAAAGCCGATATTGTTTTTGAAAATCATATATCTGAAGCAAAGGGTGCAACTTCATTATTTCAGATAAGGGTGCAAAACAAGGATACCACAGGAAAGGTCATTATTGCCTATAAAAGTTAACGAATTTAGTACCTCTTAAAGTAGTCATGAAGGGATACATATTGATTCAAGGTTACTGGATCTATATATATGGAATACATAAACCTGAACTATATTGATATATATAAAAATGAAGGTGTTCATTAGAATGTAGAACCAAATTGCAGATTATAAAAAATTTGTTTTAATTATCTTCAGAAGATCTGGAGGTGTTTCTGTTGCGGTCATGAGTCTGAAAACTACAGCAATGCCTTCTCCAAGTGAAAATCTAACCTGTTAAGAGAAAATCAATGTGGAAATCCAGCAAAAGATTCAACTCTGACCCATTTGGAAGACAAAATAAGCCTGTGATATCCTGTTCGTTCACCAGGGAGTCATACTTATCATTGAATCATTACAGCTAGACGGAACACAGGTATTTATATATTCTGTATGATCCAAGTGCTTAAAATTGCTTTCAACTGTTGACTTCACTGGAGATGAATGAAAGACATTAATAGGACCGCCGCAATCCAGCCTCTTCCAGCATTGTGTAATGGCCCCCGGAATATCTCTTGTGTACATCATTCCCATCCGTTCCAGGAGTTCCCATGGCATTGTGCAAACCCCACAGCAGAGAGGTCACCACAGCTCCCGCTGCCAAGCTCCCCCACCAGCTGCTGCCAGCTGATGGCTGCTCTGCAGGAAAACAGCTCTTCAAGACAGGCAGCTCGTGGGGCCACTTGGATGGGTGCCTTCTGGAACAAAGAAAAAGAGGGGAGGGGAAGGAACGGAAAAAAGAAGAGCGAAAAGAAGAGAACTAAAGTGAAATGCATGAATAGGGGTGGGGAAGACGAGTTCTGCTCCTCGCTGAGGCTGTCCAGGCAGATTCTCTCACCTGTGTCCATGTCACCCGACGTGTTTGGCTAGCCAAGAGAACAGATACGTTATCCAGACACCAAATAATGCTCTTCACTGCTCCATTGAGACACTGACCAGTCAACACGGCTTCCCCATGTGATGGAGGCAGAAATGAGCCAATCTTCCTGGATAAACGCCCATGGACAACTCACGTTGCCTCTTTGCTTCTGCCTGGACTATCTCTATCTTTTGCATGTAAGTCTCCTCCTTTACTCCTGACTCCTGTTCCTTGCTGTGCATTCAAAGCTATGTATTTTTTCAATGAGGGATTTCATGAAAGGAGAAAGCACCTTCCTTTTCTTCCAGGGAAGGTAGGTTTAAAGGGTCTCAGAGGGATTATTTAAGGTCTTCTGATTATGTTTCTAGGTTTAGGATGGGTGTAATGTATAAATTAGTCAGACAAAAGGTTGAAATATGCAAAACCTGGAAAATGTCCAAATCTCTTACACTTAGCACTTTCCACATACACCTTCCCAATCATTTCTAACTCCACAGCTTCAGCTCTGAGAGTAATGCTTACTTTTGAACTTAGCTTTAGCTAAAAGCAGTAAAGAATCCATCCTAGGCCTCATTGAATTGGTAGCCAGCCCATGGGTATTTCAGTAAACTCCAAACAGACCCAGTAAAACAGAATGGAAGGGGAGAGTAGTAGACTCTGTAATTAGAAAGCTGTCAGTCTCCTAACGCAGACTAAACACGTTAAATCCTCTAGGACTTTCAGACTGAAGATCAGCATTTACAGCTTCAGCCCCAAATCATTCATAAGCAGTTGTAAATGATGGCACCTATGTAGAAATCCCAGTAAACGCTGCCCTGGGCACAACACAGTTAGCAGTAAGCAGCAGCCTCCAAACAGACTGAAATTATAAGTTCTGAGCAAGGCAGGTTACAGTAGCCCAACAGACAGGAGAGGTGAGGTTCCTACCTCCAAGCTGGCATGATGCAACCTCCCAGTAAAGCACAGCTGAGAAGGTAAAACAGTTCTGGAGACCACAGTGATTCCTTTCCAGCCATCTGAGGCCCAGAAGCCTTAAGGACCCTCGTGCTCAGGACACACTGAAATGAA
Source organism: Eulacestoma nigropectus (assembly GCA_013397775.1). Taxonomy (NCBI): domain Eukaryota; kingdom Metazoa; phylum Chordata; class Aves; order Passeriformes; genus Eulacestoma; species Eulacestoma nigropectus. The sequence goes on along the minus strand of VZTE01004039.1, from coordinate 453,015 downwards.
AACCTGATTTTTATGATAGTGCCTTGGAGGAAGCAGCATCACAGTTGCATGGGAAAATGGTCTGTCCTTTGCATACCTGGATTGCTTCCATGACATGCCATAAAAAGGGCTGGAATAGTGTTTCTTCCTCCACCTCTGCCTGTAGGCTTCACAAGGAGGTAGAAACGTGGGTACAGCGCATTCCATCAGCAGTTTGTTGATAACTGGAGGACGCGAGTTGATGGCACTCCGCTGCCTGAAGTCCTGCCTTGCAGCTCTGTGCCACTCTGTGGCCTGATTCACCCTGAGTTGTATCAGTGTGTGCTCTCACCAGGTCTTTGGGTGGTTGTGCAGGCAGCTGAGAGCTCTTCTATCCATAGCACTGGCAGCTGGGGTCCTCCATGGCTCCTTGGGTAGGACTGCTCCCTGATTCTCACCCTGGCTGAGGTGCTGGAGCCATGGGGCTCTCTTTGGGGCACCTTTTCACTAGACAGGGGGAAGGGAGGTGGAGCTCTGCCAACAGATTTGAAAAAGTGGGTTCTTTTGCTCATTATCTGGATATATATTGCCATTGCTGGCTTTGCCTGGCTTTATGACTGTGCTCCCTCTTGCCTAATAAAGATCTGGGAATGCAAGTGCGTGGTGGAAATCCATCTCTTTAAGAGCTCCCGGGGAGGGTATGTTTAGTTTTCTCAGGTTTCTAAGTGGAGATTGGAATTTAGTCCTTTATCAAGAGGGGCCATGGGTATATTAAATCCAAACATTTTTCTCTGCTGTTAACCACCTGGCAGAAAGGTTACACTAATTACATCAGATGTGTTTTCTCAAATTTTCCTGCTTCTATTATAAGTGTGAGGCTTATGACAGGGGAACCAGCCTGACCTCTGGGAAATGCAACCTGTCTTATTCACATCTCAATTCCCAGATTAACCAGGAGACAGAGTGGCCCACATGGGAGGCAAAGTATGGGGACAGAAACAGGCAGGTCATGGAAGAAGTGTGGCAGAAATGATCCAATTCTGCCACCACAGAGCTCCAGGTCGGTGCGTACGGGCAGGGAGTGGACAGGCACTGTGCCAGTAGAAAGTGCACAAGACTGTGGTGCTTGGACCTTGGCTTGGTAGGAGCAATGAAAGCAATTTTTATGCCGTGCAAACAGCTCTTTACCTTCCTCCTAACAATCAACAGACATTTTTGGGGGTTGCCAGTGTGAGAATGGTGGGAATGGTGACGCAGATGTTGGCTTGGTCTAGAGAGGGTGAAACAGAAAGGAATGAGAGGTGGGAGAGAGGCCATGTTTATGACACTAAAGATGAGCCTTCATACTCTCCAACAAATCTATGCCCCTCTGGCAAGTGCCACAGCATGGCCAGCCATCATCTCAAGCCCTGCAGTACCACTCATGCAAACTGGAGTGTCTGGCCTTCTATCACTTTTCCCTGTGTGGTATTTTTGGTAAGGGTGTCTCAAAACTTGGATACGTGGGCCAGGCTTTGGTGGAAACTTATGGTGCTAGGATTTTCCTGGAAAGCAACAGTGTTAATTTTTATCTCCATCCAAAAACAAATTGCTCAGAAGTGACAGTGGTGAAAACAGTATTTAGTAGAAAAACATTGTCGTTCTCAAAAGAGAGAGAAGCACACACACACAAAAAAAGTGACAGTTAAAAAAGTAGAAGAGTAAAATATGATTTGACCTTGTTCTTTCAAATGAGACTCAGGCACTAAAGTGCATTGGGGGCTGAACTTCTTACATTTAGTGACAGATCTTCTGACATGCTCCCACCAGATGCTTCTGTAGATTGGAAATGAGCAACAGGGAAGAAATATGGTAGGTTTTTTTTTCAAGATGCAACAAGATGTTGTACTTCCTGGCCACATGTAAAATGAATTTACAACGGAAACATGCCAGAAATGCCTGAGGGTAACACTAGCCATAGCAGAACGCTGAGTCTTTTTGGGTTTTTTTTTCCTCCAGCATTGAATAATGGTCCTGAATGTCATTTTTCTTAAAACAACCCCAGCATGGGTGACTGGTGAGTGAGATCAAGGTTCCACGTTTCATAGGGCACATCGGGAAAAAGTTATTGTGCAATCTGATCTCAACTGCACATACGTCCTCTGTCACACACACTAAGATAACTCTCAAGGTTATTTATTGCAACAGGCCCCTAAAGCGATGACACTGGGAAATTAATACTATTACTATGAATAATTGCACAATTTTCTCTGACTGTAGTTATTCTTGTTTGCTGCTAATACATGCATGTCAATGCTGTTCATCGCTGGAGTGACTGGAAACATTTTGCACGGCTTGCAGAGAACAGTTTTAACATTTTCCAAGCAAAGGGGAAAAATATACTTTGACTCTTTTTGTCCTCAAAACCGTGCAGCAGATTTGCAAAATACTTAAGCACAGGGCGACCATGTCTCTGTCAAGGTCACTGCAACCTTAAAAAACACTCCCCCTGATTTAATTAGGTTTTCGATTACACTGAAGTGACCGGAGCTGCCTCTTAATTCAAAGAAGAGAAAAGAGGGACAGCCAATCTCGTAATGCAGGTACAACAGTAAATTACCCTGCACCAATCCCTCAGAGGGCTGATGGCAGCACTGAGCTGTGGGTGATGAAGAGCCAGGGCCGTGCAGCCAGAGGGTCAGATTGGTGCTGGTTACAGCACTGCAAATTTCCATTTCAAGCACAAGCAATGCTTTACACTTCGCACAGGGAGCAGGAGAAAATACCACTGGGGAGTAAGCTGAGAGACCTGGAAGATCTTATGTCTCAGTTAGGGCTCTTTGCGTTAGTGTCAGCTCTTCCACACTGATGCACATGTGCTTTCCTAACCACAGCGCTATCCAAAGCCTCCATCTTGGTTAACATTTCATCATTCACACTCCGGGAATTATCATTTCCTCTAGACATGCTGACAAAGCTCATTGTTTATTGCTCACAGCATGTCAGAACTGCTGGTTTTGCTTTGGACTGCAAGATGTTTGGAAAGCCACATGCTTTTTCTGAAGCCGGCTCAGTCCCCTCTGTGCCAGCTTCAGCTGCTGCGTTTGCTTTCACTCAGAATGCCGGATCCTGTCCAGATGAGCCAGAGCAGAGGAGAGCATCAGCTTCAGACTGACCAAAGAGCAGTGGATTTCATGTAACCATGGCCAAAATCTTCCTGGCAGCCACAGGTACAGACTTTCCAGCAAAGGCTGGCACTTTACTACCTTGCTCCCCTCCGGACCCGCAGATAAACCTGCTGGATGAGTGAGCCAGTGAGTGTGACCTGGACACGAGCCTGTTGTGCCATTTTCCCAACCCAGGGGAGATTACAGCTCTTCCTGGCAGCAGTATTGCCCATGGAAAGACTATAACAGGGAAGGAGGCCATGCACCACCCCTTCTGGAAAAGAAAGCAATCTTCAGCCGTGGTCCTGGGCTCCACATCTCCCCAGCCAGAAATGGGGGCAACACCTGGCTGCTCACTGACCTGTTACAACGGCGAAGCCATGAGCAGTTGCTAAATGTTGCAGAAATGCAGATCATTATTTATTAGTTACTGCATTTCATATGACAGGACATATATTTTTCCGTAAGTCCCTGAAAGCTGAACTAACACAGAAAACACAGGACTGGTCCTACAGATCTGTACAGCATTACCTCTGGCTGCATGGCTGAGCCCTCCTCTCAGTCCAGGAGGGGTGAGAGCTGAGTTTTTGGTGAAGGCTCAATTTCTGTCTTGCAGGAAAAGTCCTGAGCCACACAATCTGACCTCCCCAGCTAAAATGTCTCCTGGAAGATCAGTCCTGCCCACAGCAGTGCCACAGGCAGGAGGGATGACACACAGCACAGGAGCTGCCTGTCCCAGGAGAAAAAGTGCAGCTGCACCCATGAGTGGAGGCAGAGCAGCAGGAATGGACCGAGAGCTGTAAGACCAGCAAAGCAGCATCAGAGGATGTCTTCAGCACACAGGAACTAATGGCCAGGGATGAGCAGGGTGATCTCAGCACTCCTTATTGCATGGGGCAGACATGCTCAAAGGCACAGAACAACATCCTCTGCAGGATGGAGGTCCCTCTGCATCCAGTGATTGCTCCCGAGATTGTTACTCCCCCCACAGTAACCCCAAAGGGACTAGTCCAGCCCAGGGAGGTAGTAAGGAGAGGCGGAGAGTCTGTTGTCAGTGGGAAATCAACAAGTGGTTTGAACAGTTTTTTGGGAGAGCAGACAGCTCCTCAGGGTCACTGGCATTGATGACAAAGGGCAGCTTTACCACAAAGACCCCAGGCAGATCCGTGTTCCTGGGAGCGCTGCCCTTCCTCACACCCACCTGCACCTCACTTTGTCTCACTCTGCTGCTTTGGCCTGATAAGCCCCTGTAGATGTGACCTGTCTCTTGGAGCTTGTTATCCCACATTTTATTTGCATCATGCTGGATCTGTCCAGGTGATTAAACAAAAGACATCTTTTCATTATTGTTGTTGTTTTTACTGTGCCATTGCTATGTCCTTTATTACAGCTTTGCTTTTCCTGTGAGGAATAATCTCTGGAAACTTGGATAGAATCCTTTGGCTCATACTAGAAAAGGTAATAAAATCCTGGGAACCCAAAATGTTTCTCTGTTGTTTTCACCAAACATCTTTTCCCGTCTTGAAAAATGCATTTCTTGTTTCTGATTTGTATCCTGATTTTGGGAAAACTTCTTCCTAACCTGCCAGTTTTCCTCCTGTCCAGTACACCTGGCCATTTGGAAGTCTGTGACCAAGTGCTCAGAGGGCTCCAGAGACCTTTCTCTTGCTCCCCACCACAACTCTGACTCTCCCTACAGTTACAAGGAAGCCACTAATTTCCTCATTGCTCTGGTTTCTCCATCTGCCACCTTATGATATAATATTTACTTATCTTTTCAAAGCATTTTAAATCTCTGTAGGAATGCATTATAAAAGTGCATTAGTGTTATTACTTTACTCCGTTGTGTAACTTTGAGAAAAGGCTTACGTAAGGCTGGCTCCTCTGTCCCCTCTCTGACCCCCATCCATTGTCCTGCTGCTGCTGCTGCCTCCTCCCATGACAGCAATAATTAAGCTCTGGTATTCCAGTACCTGCCTGGATTCCTACCCAGACTTTGGGGAGTAACCATCCAGTCCCCTCTACATCAGTCCAGAGATTGGCAGCTCTGGATTCAAAGGTTCTGCTGCTTCTCTCTCCACACCTCTGTTGCCTGCTTTAGGGTCACAATATATATTTTCAGAGGGTCCAGAATTACTTCTATGAACTCAAAGCCTCTTATTCTGGCATCTCAAAAGCACCCCAACAACAAGCTTTGAAACTTCCTTCTAACTCTGACATGAGTTTTATTGAGAGGACATTTGTAACCTCTTAGCCCCCTACTCTCTCAAGTTCAGCCTTCATGAACCAAGTATAGCAGAACCACAGCAGCAGTCCAGCAGTAACCTAAAGCAGAATGTATTCAGATGGTATGGTGGGAGGACTGGAGCTCCTGATGAGAATGACATAGCTGACTTCTGATGTGCTACTGTGACTCGCTTTTTTCCCCCCAGCATTTTTCTTTTTAGCAGGTAAGTTAAATTTTTTTGTTCCTTCTATGTTCTGTCATGCTGAAACACCTATTTTCAGTGAGATAAAAGGCTGTCAAAAAAACAGGTACTTGAACTAACAACAGAGTGTGGAAGAGCTTTCACTAAAGGGGCAGATGACAGGAATATGAAGGGTGCAAACTAGGGAGACTCCTCCATGCTCTTCTTTCTCTTTCTCTTCCTCCTTTCCTGAAGGATATTGGTCCACATCCTGACCATTTTATGTGCAACAGCTGCCAGGTTTCATGCCAGAGGTGACTGCATTTCAGAGACAAGCAAATGTGCTGCTGTATTACTGCCAGAAACTGACCTCATGTGCATTAGCCTCGGCTTTTCAAAGGGCTCCATTGGACTTTGGTGGTGCAGCTCCAGCCTGACCCCAGCATAAAAGAGATCTGAGCCCATTCCACTAATTTTTGGCATTCAAAAAACGTGAAGTGTGTGTCCTGTAACAGTGTGTCCATACACGCTGCCACCCTGCTAACGCCCATCTCGCACAGGCTGTCTCTCTCTCATAGTCAATCATTTGGACAAGAACTGGTGACTAATAGAAGCAATTTGTAGGAAACATGCTGTTCCCAAGTGACCAGCAGCAAATTGCTAATGACTGACATTAGAATGACCATTCTCCAAAGAGGAATAGTTGAAAGCCCACTGTGCACAGCGCTGATCACATTTAGCAACAAAACAACCCCTCCTGATTCTGGCATCTGCCATTTATGCTGGCTACTGCCTGCTCCCTTTCTCTGGTACATCTGTAAGACGAATTATACTGAAATTAAGCAACCACATACTATTTGCTGACATAAACATGAAATGTAATGAAATGTACACTTCACTAATGTGACCTTATAAACTTGATGGACAAAACATTAAAAATACAAATGCACTAAAGGGAGAAATTCTGCATTTTTCAGGAGATGGATCATAGGGCTTAATAGATCATTTCCACCCCTGAAATTTCTGAGTTGTGATGAATGGAATTTCTTAGTATTTGAAGCAAGAGAGGGGCATGTTTAAACAGACTGGAGAGGACTGCAGTGTAAAATCTTTGCACTATAAAAAAGGCAGCCTTGGATTTTATTGCCCCTGTGGGGAGTCTCCTGTGAACCAAACAGCAACTAAATCAAATAAACATTTCTGAATTAACTCCATCTTCTCTTCAGCTTTGGAGAGTCTAAAAAACCCTGTAATTTATTGAATCACCTTTTATGGTTGTACCTGCAGATGTCTTTTGAATTTGATAGTAAAAACATTTAAACTCATAATGTTTCCCAAATCAGCTAAATCCATTATATCACCTGTGCCAGTTACTATATTTGTAGGGCAGTAAACAGTGGCCTTTATTGTTTGCTGTTCATGGGGCTGTGCATGAGAACGAGCTTAGTCTGTCTCCAGAGATATACACCTACCTTGCAGGCACCAGAAATACTACACCAGCTTAAATCAGTGCGAGCTTTCCATGCTGTCGCTGCCTCCCCTGTTTTGATTTGGTGACGGTAATCTCTATTCACTGCTGTGCTGATACTCTTCGAGTCATGGCCCCTTCTCTACTTTTGCTGTTTCTGGAAGAAAAATTAGCAAGTGCAGCTTAGGCATGTTATGAACAGTTAGCAAATTTCCACACCTAGGAAGGTATGTGGGCTCAGATATCTGATTTCCTTTGCAAGCAGATGGCGAGGTGAAAATCCTTATGCAGGCTTGTCATATCCTTATCTCAAACCCTCCAGAAAAGTAGGCAAATGGAGGCGAGACAGTGAATGATCCAGACATCAGGTAACTTAGCTCTTCTCACAGGCAGTGGAATTTGCTTAGAAAAGCCAGGAGAGAGGAAAAACCCAGGTGGATGTGGAGTATGGCAGTTTCAGCAAAGGAGCTACATGAGGGCTGTTAGGAGAGAGCACGGGCGTGAGGGCAGAGCCATCCCAAAGTGCTCGTGGACTAAAGGCAGTAGAGGCCCTGAGGATCACATCTGCACTGCTCTCTGGGGCGGAGGCCTTTGGGGAATGCATCTCATCGCCTCCCACCTCTGGCACTTAATGAGCCCTTCTCATCTTTCCCTTTCTGTCATGCAATCCTTTCCTCTTCCTCTTCTTCCACTCCTTGAATTTACCATTTAATACCATCTCTGGGGCTAATTTTGCAGCTGTTTACACAGTACAGGACCATTAGGAAAGCATTTAACACATTCCGATGAGATTTAGGAAGTGGAAATAGCCACGTAAACAGCAGATCCGTAAGTAGCTTGTGAGTCTCAATTTGGAAACCATTTGATGCAAGCACAGCTCAGGCTATTTCTTGACGAGCGCTCCTAGAAAGTCTCTTTATTCAAGTGACTGAGGCTTTTCCAAGGAACAGGAGAACATGAGTTATCTTTCTGCTGTTCTTTGGCAGTTAGAGAGAGGCGTGACTGGCTGCCTAATGACATTTTCCATACTGTTTATCTTTTCTTCCCTTTGAGTGCCACATGGTCTATCATTCCCTCAGCTCAGATATAGGCCCCAAGGGGACTTAGTCTACAAATAAAACATAGAGCTAAGCAATAGTGATTAAAACTCAAAATGTTTTAGGCATACTGCTGTTGTTACTAACACTGGTTTCAAATGATTTCCCTCCTCTCTTGTGTCCCCTCTTGGAGACTTGTTATGAGCTCCATGATGCCCCTTGTCATCCAGCTGAGCTATGCCAACACAAGATGAATGGAGGGGTCCCACTACAAATCACATCACCAAAAAATGTTTTGTAAAGCTAAGCCCAGCTATAATAAAAAAATTTCTTTTTCTTGTGTTCCTATGAAGATCTTAAATTCTTCATGCCATATGTTTCCAAGTCCTGTCAGTGGACGGATAGTACCTTGTACCATTTTCTGTTTTCACTTTCTATTTCTCAGGTGCTAACACAACTTGAAAGACTCAATCATTTTCAATTTCAACCCCTTGCAAAAAGATTTACTGTTATGAGGTTTTACTCCCCCACTTTGGGCAACTTTTTAGTTTTTCAATCTGTTTTTTCACTCGAACTTTGCTTATGTGGCCATGCTGCTTTTCAGTCTGGCTGCCAGTCCCTCTCCAAGAGCTTTTGAACCTTCTTAATGAATTTTGCTCAGATTTGACAGAAGGGCCGCAAGACAGAATTCTCAGAAACAATCATGCTCCTACAAGATCTGTTAATACAGACATTATGAAAGAGGAGTGAGAACTAAATTCATGCCCTGACTGAGCAAACATTATTGTTTCTCTTGGCAGCTGGTACTCACTGGCCCACCCGCACCTACTGCTTCATGCTTTGCAGGGATGTTGTCCATGGAGTGGGAAGCAGACAAAATTAATGCAGTGGGGATGGAGATGGGCTGAGGGGCACAGGGAGCAGGTCTGTTGGGAATCAGGCCTTGCTGCTTCCAGCTCTCCCCACAGGAATTCTTTTGTGGCTAAATTAAATCTACATTTTTTTATTTCAAACACGTGGAAAGCTTGACTTCAGCATCAAACGGCATTATTTTTGTGGACGTAAAGCCAGCACCTTAATATTATTTTAACAAAGCCTTCTGAAATGCACATACATTTCCAGTCAGCCGGATTCTTCCTTTTTGCTGAATACTGAACATTCTTTTCTTCCCCTCACTGTTGTCTTTGGCTTTAGAAATTGTACTTTCCACTTTCACAAAAACTGTAGGAGCATTATGAATGCCTGTATTTTTCTTGAGCAGACTTTCTGCTTTCTAACAAAATGCCTACACTAACTCACTTCACACAAGTTCAGCTTTCAGTGTATGTGTGTAAAGCACAAGGTGCTTATCTACTTTGCCTGTGTAGTTGCAACTGAAAATTAAATTTGCCTTTGTATTTTCTACTAGAGTGCTACGGTGAATGCTTGAAAAGATGTCATGTTCTTCTTCAGCTGCCTGAATGTCAATGTGATAGACAAAGAAATTTATCTCCAAACAGTACAAAATTGCTCTGGGGTTCTTAAGGAAAATAGGAACACAATTACTCATTATTGTTTGTCTTCTCCACAGTTTTCTCCACAGTTTTAAGTAAAATATCTTAACTGAAAGTTTATGTAGAGAGGTGTTGGCATTGTAAGGCGTGCTGTATAATGTTTCACATTCTCTAATCAAATTACAAACTTTGATTACCATCTCCTGACAGCACTCTCAACAAGAAGAAAATGTCACTATTCCTACTATGCTGATAGGACAGTGAGGTGATTTTATCCAGGGTCACTCTGGAAGCGGCAGAGAGTGGGCTGCAGTAAGATTCTGGCCTACATTTTGGTGCACAGAGTGCCAAAGCTCCTTACTTAGCTACTTACTTACAAAACCTTTCTCAGAATTTTATTAACCCCTTTTAGCATATATTTCTTCTATGCAGAGAGCTTCAACCCAAGAGGCAATTAGCCATATGCATTTTTGCCCAGTTTATCAAACTAGTGAAAGAGCCATGACTGGCCTACAGTACAAATACCAAAAGCCACACGTGGACATGACTGCAGTTTCAGCCCTCCTGCCTTCCTAGACAACAGCAGTATGATAATCTGGGGACAGCTTTCCATTTAGCATTACAGGGCTGCACCAGGAATTTTGCAGATACTGCAGATGCCATCACTGCCCTGTTTCTATTCAAATTTTTGAGGCTGCCCAGGAGCCTGGCCACAAGTCTATGGCTGACAGCCCACAGCACATGTTGCCCTTGGAGACATTCTGCTGATGTTATGTCTTTCATGCTAAGTTATTGCCACTTAAAATTCAGCAGTTTGCCTTGCTCTTGTCCTTATTTTCAGAAGGCACCAGCGAGGACTTATTTCACCTGGCTCTAACACTGTCATCAGCCAGAGTGATCTCAAGGTGAGCCATTGCAGCTCCCCGTGTGCTGAGCTGGTTTAGACATCCAGTTTGGGACGGAACGGGTCACTTTTTGGAGCTGCCTAGAGGAGGGAATCTTGGTGACTAAGTCTGACTAAATGCCTGTTCCCTGGTTAGCACAAGTCAGCTGAGGTGAATCACACAACAAAGAGCCTCTCGACATAAGCACAAGCGGCAGAGTGCTCTAACAGGGACTTGTCTTTATCTCTTCAGCTAAGGTATTTCGGAGGCTTTGGGATGCTATGGGTACTTATGTTACATAAGACCTGGCCCAGGCTGGGTTTGAGATCGCACAAGGTCTTTGGGAAGTCACTTCCAGTGCTTGACTGCTCTAATTTTGAAGAATTCCATCCCATTAACTAATTGGGATTTCTCTTGCTGCTGCTGGGACCAATGCCCCTCATTTGCTTGCTGTGCACCTCGGAGAAGAGTCTGGCTCCACTTTCTCAATTACCTTCCACCAGCTGTAGACAACAGCTAAAGTACCCCCTTAGCCCCTACTTCTCCGGGCTGAATGAACAAATGAGACCCCTCAAAAAGTGATGACAGTGGCATTTCCAACATTTTTATGATTTTTATGATGAAATTCCCCAAAGGCTCATTCCCTATTTTTATTTTTTTTATTTCAAGTATTGATCAAAGTGATGGCTGATTCTCAGGTCTGCAAAGGCACTCTCTAAGTGCACTAAATTCTCACTGGATCATTGTAGGCACATCAGAAGACATGTTGTTATCCCCAAAACCAGCTGCAGAGGGAAAGAAGGATCCCAGAAGGGGAGTGGCTCTAGGGCAACGCATCCCTAAGTGGGTGTGGGATCAGGTTTTGCCCTGGCATTTGTACTTTCCGGGAGTTTTGCAGACGGATGTGTTCGTCTGTGCACATGGGAAGCCAGAAAGGGAGCCCAGGTTGCTTTGGTCGTACTCCAGCAGCTCTTGTCAGCCGGGCATGGACTCACTTTGGTTTCCCACAAACATAAAACTTTATTTAAGACCTCCTGGAGTTTCCCTTCTTGGACTGGGGGTTTCGCCAGGTTTGTTTACTTTGTACAAACATACATGTGGAAGGAGTATAAAGAGGTTAGCTCCACCAACAGTGAGCGGCGGCAAAGGCGGTGCAATAAAAACAAAATACCGCCCGTTTCGGGGAAAGTTAAGAGAAATCCGTCTCCTCACAGCAGTGGAAATCATGCCACGGTCTTTTTCCACTACTCTCCCACCCGGCAGGCTATTTTATGACAAATTCCACAGCTGAACAGTAGCACGGTTTTCCCCTTCGTGCAGCGCTGGTGAATCCCCGTCCCTGTCCGGCTGATCACCGAACTAACGCGCGCGCTTGGCCTCCCGGCTGCCGCAGGCCCCGGCCCGCTGTCCCCCCGCGGGCGCGGCCCCTTTAAGGGAGGCCGGCCCGGAGCGCTGCCATGGCAACGGCGTGACCGCCGTGACCGGAAGCGAGCGGGGTCGGAGGCCGCGGGAACATGGCGGCGGCCCCGGCGCCCATGGGCGATGGCGGCGGCGCGGCGGCTCCCTGAGCTCCCCCCGCCGCGGCGCTGCCCCGTCCCAGGTGAGGAAGGGAGGGAAGGGCGGGGTGCCAGGCCGCGGTGCTGGCGGTGGCCGCGGTGCTGGCGGTGGCAGCGGCGCCGCGGCTCCGCAGCTCCCCTGGCTTCGCCGATTCGCTGTCGCCCGCCGGGCTCTCACCCGTGTCCCGTTTCTGCCCAGGCATGGTCGCCGCGCTGTAGGAGGGCCGGGAGCCGCGGCGATGGAGGAGAGCGCTTGAGCCTGTCTGCGGAGGCGTTCCGTGTGTGTGAGACGTGTACGGTACCCGAAACCTCGGTTTCAGTGCTGCTGTTTTTGTTGCACCTGGAGGAATAAATAACCGGAGGCCTGTTGTTCTAATCTCATCCTTAGTATCTTTCCTTTTGGGAAAAAAAACAGAGTGTGTTGTTTTGACTTGCACAGAAGCCAGTCAGTTTGTTTTTTTTCCATCTGTAGCTGGGTGGTTTTCCCTGGTTATTGTGTCTGCTGTCACTTTTCCCGTTAGTATTGGCGTGCGCGCTGCTGTCTGCGCTGGATGTGCCCTGTGGCAAAGCTAAACTTTGACCTGAATGGTCTTTTGTGCAGTAAGTGCAGGGTGAGTGCTGGAACAAGGCTCGGAGCTTTGCACAACCGGGCTGTTCCGCACATAGCTGTGGCTGCAAGAAGCTGCACACTAAAAATAAACATGGGAATTAAACTGGGCATGCAGCTTCACGCTGGTGCTTGTGAGTATTCATTGCAACACAGTTCTTGGTCGCTGGACTGCTTTAATCTCCACTTTTGCTAGTGCACAGAGTGGACTACACTAGTGGGTAGTGTATTTTACTTATTGATTGAAAGCATCACCATATCTGCCTTATTTCATAGCAGCTGTCTGTTCTGTTCAAGACACCACCCAGCCTCTGCTTTTGGACCATTGGACTTTTCAGTTGTAGATAGCATTATAGTATTTTAATACTTCTCAAGCATGAGCTTATTCCACTGTAAAACAGAGAGATTAACAGAGGGGTCCCGCTCAATCCCGCTTCTTACTTAACAAATGGGGAAACTAGGATTAAAGAAAAAGCCAAAATAAGTCTTAAATTGAACACAGAAATCTGAAATTAGTTGGTTGACATTGTAATCATGTTTTATTGTATTATCTAATAGTCTGAATGCAAAGCTCTACCTCAGGAAATCAAGGTACCGTACCTTTAACAGTGTGAATACATAGTTTGGTCAGTGTGTGGGCTGCAGCTGAAGAGTGTGGTCTCGCTCCTTTCCATCACTGGCCATGGGTTTTTGTTACTCTCTTTGTAGTGGATTTAGTGGTTGGATTGTTTCAGGGACAGTTGATCTAACAGTTTTATGGGGATGGAAGTTATTCCAGTGAGTGCTTGCTCTGATATGAATGAAAGCTGTTTCTCCTTCTGCGCTAATGTAAACCAGCTGTGGGTCAACCATAATGTGAAACTGAACCTCGAGAAACCAAATCTCAAATTGGTCATTCAGAAAATCAGAACTCCACCTCAAACTTCTGAAAAGTTTCAATTTAAAAAAAAGAAAAGTCAGCCATATGTAGGGAATATGTGGTAAGAGTGAAGAGAGTATGAGCCTGTAAAGGAACTTTCTCATCTTTCCAGAGTTTTTTCTCCATTCACTGCTTGCTGAAGTGTTTCTGTGCTGAAGGAGGGAAGTCGCTTACAAACCTTTATTTAGACCTCCGGGGCTAGTCCTCCATGTGTACTCAGTGAGGCAGAATCTTGAAGGAAAGATAATTTTGTACCCTACTGTGAAAGCCAGACTGAGATTGTGCCGGGAAACCTTGGTTCTGGTATGGTCCAGCTCCTCAGTCTTGATGAGTTTTGTTTCCATGGAGTTGCCTGCCCTCCCCGCAAAAGCAATATGGAAAGAAGATTGGAAGTGTAATGAGGTGTCGTCTTCACACCCACATGGGGTTTTAGGGGTGTTAGGATTTGCTGGATCAAGTAACCCTTTCTCCAGTTGCTTATATGGGAGGCTGTTATGTGTTTCATCTGTTCCTGCAGAATCTCTACCCCTTCAGCACCTATTTTTAGTAAAGCCAGATTTTTAATTCTTGGATTCTTAATCATCTCAACTGCCTCAGGTGCAAATCATCTTGTCCTTCTGTTGGCTTTCTACCTGATCCTGTCCAAGACTTTTCCCCATAGAGTTTCCTTCTCTAATTTTTCTTTAGGCAGTCTCATGTATGTCTTTTCTTTCCTATCACTTGTCCCATCCTTCAGTGTGCTGCTAACCCTTACTCCTCCCAACTCTGCTTTGCCGAGCACATTTTTTTATTTTTGCTGGCTGCTTCTTCCAGCTTCTTGGGGTGTGCAGAGTCTTTGTCTCAATTTATGCTTTCTTCCTACCTCATCATTATTTACAAATGATCTGTGTTTTCCTCTGTCGTCCTTTCCTTATTTCATTCTCCTCTTCTCCACTTACAGTCTTGTTCAAGGTTGTCCCTTCTTGTTCCCTTATTTCTTCAGGTTGTAGTGCTGGGAACACAGATGTGAGGCACTGAGCTCCAGTGTCTGGTTAAATGTTTTATTAGCACTGGCCTGAGGAGAGCTGGCTTGTGTTGTGTTTGTGGTGCTTGGTCAGCACTTAGGGCTAAGAGAGGGGGAGATGGAACCTTTGGATAGCTGCATTTTTGGAACGGGTCCCTGCTGAGTGTGGGCAAAGGCTCACAGTTTGATTTTGCTATTTGTTGCCTTGGCCTAACAAGTAAATTGCTCCTGAAAGACAATTCTGCATTGTGAATTGTCCAGTTTTTTGCTGTAGCAGGGTACAGTGAGATGTGATAGAGCTATGTTAGCAGAATTCTTCAAACCTACCCAAAATGTCTCTTCATTTTCCTGTTTTTTCTCTCTTAGCTGGGCTAGTTTACTTGTGAACTTGAACTTGTTTGGATACAATAAATTCAATTTACCTAATTAGATTTCTTAGAGTTATTAAAGTTTCTTATATGCTTAGGGGTTAAAAACTGGGAGAGTCTTTACTTGCCAGTGCAAAATTAGTAGTTTCACTAGGTTCACACACTATCCTGTCATGAGTTTGAGAAAATTAATTTGCCTTTAATCTGATAATAGGCTTGAGGTGGTTTCCCCTTGAGAACAAAACTTCTTTCTCTTCACCTTGCTGCTTTTCAGCATGCTTTTCTAAGATTTTGCATGTGTGATACTGAAACTCCCCTGAGTCTTGAGGAGCTTGTTTCGGGCATCCTTTGGTATAAAACCTGCTATTGATGTAATTTTAGGTATCAAGGGAGCAGGTATTGCTTTCATTCCAGTGTTTCTGAAAGGTATTGCTTAATCTCAGGTGCTTTTTCATTGAGTTTACGATGGTTTTGTTATTTTTAAGGCATCCAGCATCTCTTACCATTGAGAGAAATTTATCTGTATCTGCTCTTCTCCTTTGATGGCAGCTCCAGAGGTGCCATGAAGGCTAAATGAAGACTGCCTCATGAGTCTGTGTGAAGCAGTTATGTGGATCACCACACATTGCTTGTAGAAGGAGAATTAATTTTTGCTGAAGAGTTTCTCTGGTCCTTTATAAAATTAACTGTTTGAATTATGGTGGTCCTATGAGCTGCTGTGTCCCCAGACGTGCTCACTGTTCCTGTGTGCTTTCAAATATAAATGGCAGATTGTTTTGTACTCCTTTCACCAAATCAGTGAACAACAGACTGGGCTTTAGTCAGAAGAGTCAAAAAGTAACTGAACACTCAGGCTTTTAAAGGAGACCAAGAAATAGAACTCAACCAAGTCATGAATTTTTCTTCCTAAATCAGACAGACAATAAAAGGCAGTGCAGGTACTGACAAGTACATGCAATCATGATTTTGAAACAAGAATGGAGTTACTTTGAATTTCTTGTAATCCTGCTAATTGCATCAAACTATTAATGATTGTTGCAGATCAAGATTTAACTTACTTTTCAAAGTAACTGGGATTTACGACGGTTGTACATGAAATGGACAAACAGATCTGGGGTGAGCGTGTGATTATGTTTAATTTTTGTTTCCTTTTAGTTTTTACGTGCTCAGTATGATAATGATCCCATGCAGATACGAATGTTAATTGTGAAGTAACAGAATATATGTTATATGACCCTTCAAATCTGTTTGAAGACCCTCTCTGGTGTTTGAAGGTAAAAATGTTGCTGTCTTGCTACAGGACAGCTTGGGTGAAATGCCTCTTCATGCAGTTTTAACGGGGATCAAAGTGCTGAGGATCCTCTGTTCAGCTTGAGCAGCTCTAGGAGAGACAGAAGCAACAGATAAAGACTCCAAGCCTTTTTTTTTTCCTTGAAGAAAATTCTTGAAGTAATTAATTCCACATCACTTGGTAATTCTGCTCTTAGATTTCATTATGGTTACTCTTATCTGGTGTTGGTATTGATGTTTAACATTGATTTCCTCAGTCTTCACACAAACAGCCTGCATTTGTTCAGATCGAGTATTAGCATTATGTGTTTGAATTCAGAAGATAATTGCATATCTTGCAAATTACCCAATGGCTGTTTCATCTTGAAACATTTAGAAATCCATTTCAGTTTCTCGTAATTATAATGTTTTAGTCAGACAGCAATCTAAACTTAGGACAGCACTTTGGCAGTGATATGCTTGTTTTTCTAAAATAAGCACAGCTTTTGTGGTTGAATTTTCCTTTCATTTAAGTATAGATTTTAATCAGTTAGGCCAAACTTTTCCAACCATCTTTAAAATTAGCTGAAGCCATATTTTAAAAAATATGTTCTCCTAATGTGATTTAACTCATGTAGAAAAATGTACGCAGAAATTAATGTTTTTAAGCTGATTAATGCTTTTGAAGTGTTTTTACGGTTTGTTTGCAAAAAATGTTTGTAGACAGGCTCAAATAGGATACTACTAGTCTCTTTAATAAATACCACTGAAAGCACTTCATACTGTATTTCTGAAATTTGAAAGGTGGCTGTTCAGAAAGAAACCGTAGTTTCCACTCATCAAGCAACTAAATTACAACATCAAAACAAAGTAACATGCCTCTGTTTTTCCAGACTTCTCTGCAAGCCTTATTTTGGAGATTACTGAAGTTTTCGTTGGTCAACTTGTATATCCTTGGGCAGGGTGTAGTTCCCCATTTTCAGTTGGTGAGTTAAAGCTATAAACAGATGTATGGCAACTGTAAAGCTCTGGGTAGAGGATATTCAGCTTTGTACACATTCCCACACAGAAGTGGGAAGGAGTCTGAATTGCATCTGTCAGGTGACTGTTACAACTGCCTGAGTTAGTGCTAAACATTTGGTAGTTTCAGTTTCTAGAAAAGTGCTTAAAAAAACCCTCAAGTAAAAAGACCCCAAAAACTCTTACCAAGCTTGTATCACTGTTTTTTACCCAAATGCAGGAAGAAAGATCTTGGCTACACTGAGAAAGGTTTCCAGTTGGCAGAGTGTTCAGAGATCAAGGGAGTCAGTCTGTCAGCAGACTTCTCTTCAGATAGGCCATTTCTTCTGATCACAGGTAGAGTGACTTCCTTTCCTTAAGTGTGAGGACAACTGTAAGAGAATGATGAGTTCTCTGGATTTCCGTTATGTGTTTTTATATGAGATGTGCTGGTTAGCTTTGATAAACTTGTTTCTCTAGTGAAAATAATGTAAAAAAAAAATTCTGTCTTAGTTTGGACATGGAATTGTGAGAAAGCTCAGTTTTTTAGACGTTTTGTTTTGTTACTCAGATGCTTTATTTTGTTATTCAGATGCCAGAAGGACTAGATCCTTCTGGTTTTTAATACCTAATCATGCATCTGTTCAGCTGATCAATTCCCTTTGCTATCAAGATCATGTTTGTGATCTGCTTGAGTTAGAGCATTGGTTTTGAAAAAGCAGATAGTACTGTAGCAAGAATAAACAATAATAAATTTATTAATGACTGGTAAAGCTTCCCTTTTTTCTTCTAATTGCTGCAGCCTGTGCTATTGCTTTTAAGAAACTTAAATGATGAAACACTTTTAATTTAACTCAGTGATTTTTTTTTTTTCATAAACTTCACTAACTCTTCCCCAGAATTCTTGTGGTACAGTGGGAATTTCTTGAGCATTCTGCTCACTGAATAGCAGTTACATGTCCTCTTTGAAAAACAACTTTTAACACTTCTGGCATGATAAGCCAGGAGACAGTGGTGACCATATGCTGATCCATGGAAGATATAACTCTTCAAAGTGAGCCAAGCTGCAAACTGGCTTTCAGGCTATGGTCAGAACTTGGGAGCTTGTTTCTGGTTCTGCGGGGTAAATTTTTGAGATTGTGTATCAGCTGGAGCTGGGGGCCATGTGCTCCAGGGAAGTCATTGCTTGGTTCTTTAACAAAGCCAAGGAAAACTGCGAAAGATTTCTCAAAGAGCAAAACAAGTAAAAGAAATACTTACCAGTTAAGTCTTTGTTGGGAACGAGTCCTTTTTTATTTTTTTTTAACTCTTCACTCATGGAAATCCTCTTTTCTTGAGTACAACATTTTAGAAAGTGTGGGGTAATACACTCATGCCAAGGTTATTGAGACAACCTGTAGAGTCTGGTAAGGTAAGGCTGATCATTTCTCTTCAGCCTCCTACACAGACAACAGCTTTCTTCTGCTCCTCCCTCTTCAGTGTGAAAACACCACTAAATCTCTCAATTTAACTCGTGAATTCCTTCAAAAAGAAAAACAGATTTAGCAATTTCTTCTAGGATCTCTTGCCCAGGTCAGTAGATTTGTCCTTGGTACAAGTAAAAACGATGGGCTTCGAGTGAGGTATTTATGTGTGATTCATCATCAGGTAGTGGAATTCCCAGTTAATGTCCTGGGAATTGGCATGCATTTCACATTTGGAAAGGGCGTGTTTGGTTTGTTCGAATCTCTCTTAAATAATTACAGACTGTCTAGGAAGATGGAATGTAGTGTTCTGGTTATGTTTGATCTTTCTAAACTTTGGTGATGGACTGTTTCAGAAAAGGATTGGTCTTGCTGCATTTTTTGCTGCCTCCATGAGATGGATAGATTTTGCACTAGAGTTTCCTTAAAAAAATACTTGTGTCAGTATGATTTACAATAAATGTTTTGCAGACTCATCTATTTCTAACCATTGGAAGTGACAAAGGGCGTGTCTCTCCCAAAATTATGGCTTTGCTCAGAGAAGTATGTTCTTTTATTAGGAACATCAGGTTTAAATTTTCTCTTGAATACTTAAATGAAATCCTTACAGTTATCCCTTATTTCCAGTGCTTGCATGGGTCTACCATTCATTACAAAATGAATACTTCATTATTTTGTCATAAATTATTCTGTCTTGAGATGCCAATTTCCAAAATATACTTAGAATAATAATTTCTATTAAAATGTATCTCACAGAATATTCTTACTTGTGTTGTAATAAAGATAGGCATTGTATGTATTGTGTCTCAGTCCTACTCTGAAGAAAGAATCTTGGTCTTTTCGGTAAATATCAAGAGGCATTTAGTTTTGCACCTCTGTTGGATCCAGGGTTAGATGTTGAGCGGTGTCAACTCCACTAAGCAATAAAAACCCCCACATGTTAAGACCATACTTGAACTGAACAGCACATCTCATTTAGGTTATGACAGTGGATAAAAAAGCTGCATGTTTATCTCGTCTGCCACCTTAATAGTTTTTGAAAGACAAACGCCTGCAAAGTTGTGAAAGGTCAAGCAGCTTTTTGTGTGTGTGTGTTCTAATTACAGCAGGCCATCAAAGGACCTTGAGAGATGACTGATGTGCAAAATGGAGACAATGGCTCTGTAGTTATGGAAGTATGGAAATTAAGTTTAGGCAGAAGCAAATGTGGCTGGAGCTGTCACAACAGGGATGTTGCTAAAATGGTTGTTGATAGCACAGGAATATTTATTATCTTCTGTCTAAAGGGAAAAATAGCTGAAATGATGTGGGTTTTGTTGAAGTAATTGCAGTAGGCTGGTCTACTGAAGAACAAATATGATGTGTTAACACAGCGCCCCTGTGCAATAGTTCTCTTGGAAAACATACTAGTAGCAATTATTTTTACTTGGAGAAAGAACCTTATGAAGAGTTTACAGGATGTAGCAAATTTGGTTATTTCAGTGACATGTTAGCTGACTTTTCTGATGGTCTTCCTTCTCTCTGTGCCTTTGCAGTCTGGGAGACCTTCACCCTCCTGCAGCAGCACCAGGCCCCTGAAGTAGCTATAGGAAATCCTTCCCCTTTTTTTAAGGGAAGCTTTAAGTTATTCCCATGTTGTCTGTGACCCCAAGTTCATTCAGCTCCTTGTTCATTTTACATGTAGTCAGTGCAAATAGAGATGCTAAATACAGCTGTTTTTTATTTTTTAACTTTATGTAAGGTATTCACAAAAATCTTTTAGGCAAACTGGCGCTGCACATATTGTCCAAAGCTTTGTTATCGTGAGCTCTGGGTGTTCAGCTTGCCTTCAGGACTAAAGGTAGCATTGCTGTGAGCAGACAGCTAAAATGAGTTTGCATATTAGAAAGAAAGATTGTATTTCCAATCTCCATGATCTCTCACTGGGTCTTGAAATACAAAAGTCGCTGGAAAAGGCATATTTAGGACAGGCTTTTGCTGAAGTTTAGAAATACATAATTTTTTCATAAATATAAAATAGGCAATCCTTAAAATTTAGGGAAACTGGTAGCTTTGGATTTCAGTGCAAGATATTCTCTATGTACACAGTATTAAAAGAGGTGATAACATTTACTAGAAGCATCACAAAATGACATATTGGCTTGGAGATGCCCAAAAATGGAAAGTAGTAATTGCAAAATATTGTTACACATATATAGTTCTGCTATAGGCTGCAGAATATTTTAGAATAAAAATTTTTAGCAGTACAGAAAATTATTTGATCTGTTAGAAAAGTAATATTTTAGTGAATGCTTCTAGCAGAACAAGAGGAAAGAAATTATCAATGGGTATTTCTTTATCACTTAAAGACTGCTCTTACTGCTGTAGCTCTCCAGCCATTTAGCCAAAGGTTTACAACCTTACAGGGAGTGTATATTACAAGCTTCAGACCCATTGCCTTTGGCCTCAATATCCTGCAAAGATTCCATTTCCCCAGGATTTTTGCATGTGGAACCTTAGTTCTTCTGCATTTGGCTGGTACAAATCTCCCTCTTAAGAACTTGTGTTTTGGTGTTAATATGGAGGAGTGGCCCACCCTTAGGAGCTACATCTACTTCTGTGAGACCTCAGTGTCTGTCGTGCTTCTGAGACAGATTGTGGTGTGCTTTTCGGCTGATTTCAGTATCTTGAATGATTTTGGAGTGAAGTTGTAAGAACTTTCCTTTCTGGTTTAGGAGCTATTTGTTACAGAACTCCCAGTCTGTTGTTATTGAAAACAATCACCCAGTTAACATCTCCCTCGTAAGCTGAACCTTACTAACATCTGTCACATTTCCACCAGACATGGGACTGAGGAGTAGAACATAAAAGAGAAGTTAATGTTGGAGTGAGATCTGGAGAGAAGCAGCGCTGTGCGCAAGTATTTTTCCATTTTCCAAATGTTAAGCTTCAACCACGTTAATAATATTTCTACAAAAACATTACTCGGCTAATTTAAAGCAAAACTCTAGAACTATTATATCCCACATGGCATGAAACATTCCTGGGTTTTTTTTGTTTTTTTTTTCTTGGTGTATTAACTTCTTACACAGAAAGGAAATGAATTTTAGAAAGAATGTTATACATAAACCATTTGAGACATTCTCTGTTAAGGAAATACCATCTGTCAAGAAAGATGCAGCCAATGTTGAGTTATATTAAAAACATTGTAAAGGAAATATTTCTCAAGGAAAAGTGGTTTAATTAAAACATTTTAACTGGTTTTGCTCTGGAAAAAGCTTAGGAAATTTCTATATAAGCATTCTAAATGCAATCATAATAAAAGCTCAGTTAATTTTTTCAGTAGGAAGTTAGCTTGGCTAAGTTGTTCCTTAATGTAGAATAAAGAAATTTTCTGACTGCAGTGTAACTAGTAGGAAAAAAAGGAAAAGAAAAGACTCAGAAGCATTACTTTATTACTTTCAAATTCTATAAGCCTGCTTTCCTTGATTCTTCTTGATGGACAGAATTTATTTCAAAAGGAAAATAGGTTACATTTTAGGGTTTTCATGTTAATGTTTTTATTTCAAAATTGGTTCTTTTATGAACATTTAATAGCATTTGAAGACATTATTTTGCTTCTGTAGAGGAAAATAGTGAAGTACTCATAAAAAGGTACCTAGATCAGGCATGAGAAGCATTAAATGTGATAGGATTTACTTTTTCTTTAACCCACTCTAGCCTGCTGGTTTAGGGAATTGTCCACTGACTATACAGATTTACTGTAATGGCTTGAAATAAAAGCTTTTGCTTTAATGAGCACTTTGCTCTTTTACCCATTAACCTGTTGGTGCTATCAGACCTACCCTGAAATGCAGCAAACACAGAAATAGTTATGTCTGATACCTTTTATAGATAATGCTCCAATTGTTTTGGTTTTTTTTTTAATTTATCTAAAGAATTTGAAGGGAATGCTTGGGAGTTATGTTTTTTGGCCAACTTAAATGCTGAGGTTTTGATTTTTAGGAAAGCATTCATATTGTACATGAGAATGTTGGGTCTTCCTCTGTTTAAGATATCCTGCCTTGTTTTCCTTTCCTTTTTTCCTTGAAAATATTAAAATGACATTTCTTAAGTTACACGATTGCTATTAGAGATGAGCAGTTGTTATTCTCCCAAATTCTCTTCACAGTAGGCTCATGATCTTAGACTTTATTGAAATACCAACAGAAGCATAAGTGACAAGTGATATATGGGCTAAGTTTTTTAATGTCACCCACATCTCCATATTGGAATCAACGGGATGTATTTCCATTACCACATTCTCTTTTTTTTCCTCTTGACAAACTTGCTGTTTACCATGGCTTGTATTTTAGGAATGCTTTAAAGATTTAAAGAATGTGGCCTGTAGAACTCATTTTACTTGTTGCATGTGCTTGATGTTGTATCCTGAACTGAATAAAGGATTGAAGATGGTCATCTGAAGGTTTCTGTAGTTAAATGCCACTGAAGACCTAGATTTTACTTTTTACTTAAAAAGCAAGATACGTAACATTATTAACTACTTGTGATCCTTGTATTTGAATAGTAAGATTCCAAATTGGACATCTATAAAATAAAGAATGCAGAGCTTCCACAGCTGCAGCTGAAGCCAATAACAACTGTGAATTGTGCTTGTGATGTACTGCACAGTGACAAATATTCTGAAAAAAAATTAGTCTGGAAATGTTCCAGATTAAGCAGACACAATTCATATGCTGTGTGCTGTAGGCCTTGAGTTATAAAAATATAAATAGGATCTTTTGTGAAAATAAATTACTGAAATGTAACACTTTCAGATAGCAGTATAATAAACATAAGATGGAGGAAAAGGGGGAAAAAAAGAGGTTTTTGTCCTAGAGTTTTAATATCTGAGTACTTTACTATGAGAAGGGGAGAAAGAAATACAAACTAATTTCTCCTTGTTCACCATGCTGTCAAGGCCTGTGCATTAGATAAGGTGGGGTGCCTGTGTGAAAAAACAAACCAGCCAGGAAGCAACAGCCTTAAATCTGGTGGTTTATAATTTGTCTGTGTTTCATTGTGCAGCTTCAGTATCCCAAATGTTTTTTTGGGTGGTGCTGAATCCCCTGATCTCTGCTGTGAATGTAGCAAACTGTACTTACGCTGAGGATGACCCCTTCTAAAGATGATGATCTCCCTCCTGTAAATTCTAATGGTGCTAAAGCTGACCAAAACACTTCAGGCAAAAACTTAGCATTATGTGTTAGACTTCCACAGAATCACTTCATCTGTAGTCTGAGACTATGATTTCTTGGCAGTCTGTTTTATTGTAGTCAAATGATAGATACCCAAGATTAATGCTGACTCCAAAGAGAGGTCACTGGATTGAGTTCCTGAATATAGGACCAAGAGCACCAGAAAAAGAATTCTGTCAGTATTCCAAGTTATTTCTGCAAAGCCGTTTACAATCACAAATGGTTCTGCAGTTTGACTGAATTCTGCTTTATGCCTCTCACTTAATTGTTGTTTTGTGACAGAGCGACAGGTCCTGAGTGAAACAGTTCCTTACCTATTTGTGTATGCATGATTGAGCACATGGTTATTGTTCCAAGAAGTTAGAGGAAAATAGCCTGTTCTAACTTCTCAACTCACATTATGAAATTTTCTTCATAGTAACTTGTGAAAATTGTATTTGCCATCTAGTACCACTTCTTGCCATTTCAGGCTGATACCTCGGCAGTCAACATGAAGGATGTTGATTGGGATGCCTTTCTCCCAAGGAATTAATACTGAACTTCTGTGCTTTGACTTTTACTGTCTAATTGGTGATAGACAGCTTTGCCTAATCTTTGTTGGCTTTCACAGTGAATTTCAGCCTCCTAAAAATGTGCTTGAAGTTGCTTGATCTAAATGTACCTTAGTCTTTTATGATATTTAGAATGAGACAAAACTGATTTGATGAACTGGCAGACATCTTTGCAGTTGGTAACTTGGAGAGATGCATTTTAAATGAGGTGTGAAGCTTGGAGTTTTAGATTTATCATAGTTTACCTTCTTTGATGATCAGTTAAATCTTCTTCAGCTTTTGATCGAGGACGCAGTGATCACCTTTATGGGTATATCTGATAACAAATTACAATTAATGCTTTGAATTCCCTGCTAGTAGTAAAAAAAAAAAATATTCCTCTATGCACCAAGTAAACTTTGGTGGGAAAAAGTGTTATCGTTTCAGAGGATATTTCTGTTATCTGGTCTGCATAATAGAAAGTCACTAAATTATACTATCAAAATGTGTAACAGCTTTGCAGAAATTGCAAGTTGTAGATGTTATTTGATAGGGTATCTTGCAGCTTACTTTAGGTGGTTCTTAATGTATAGAAGAACCTAATTTCAGCTTGGAACAGTCAGTTATAATATCTCTTAATGTAGTTTCCCATTTATATGCTTGATATCTCTATCTGGCAGTGTAGAAGCTAGAGATAAAAAGTTATAAAGAGAAATTATTTGACTAGATAAAATGTTATGGGAGAGTTCATACTGAGTCCCATTAGCCATGTTGTGTTGAACTGCAGCCAGACATTTTGAAATACTTTAAATCCCTAGCGTTCCTGAACAACTGGAGGAGAATCCTTTTCTAATATTCCTTCTAAAAGGATTATTATTTATTTTTGTTGTAGCTTGGTCAAAGAATTTCAGTGAAGTATCAGGAAATTATTACATTTTTCCTTAGTGACTAATACAGTCAAACCTGATTTGAAGCTTGAAATCTGTTACCAGTAAAAAAGACTTACAAATACGCTGTTAGAAGTTTTAGATCACTTTAAATTTATTTTCCATAATATACCTAAAATCCCATTATTGCTTGCTCTGTTGCCATTAATCTCTTTCTTCTTTGCTACAGTGTTAGTTATTAAAAATTCTGACATCCTAAGAAATGTTAATCACGTAACTTGTCATTCTCTTTGTCTGTTATATCCCTTTTTCATACTGCAGATTACTGTAAATTGCTCTGGAAGCACTATGAAAGAATAATGGCTTAATATAAATAAGTGTAAAGGAACTTTCAGTTTTTGCTCACGTCTTCTAGTCTGCCTAGGTATTTGATATTGCATCCTCTTATCAAAATGTGGAAGGAGAAAAGTTGGAAAATCAGTGAACTTTTTTTGTTTATATATATTTACTGTTTCCTAAAGTAATCTGAACTATTTTGGTAGGTCATACTATGACACAGAGCTACTGAGACCTTATACACAATTATAAAAAGCTTTAAAATTGGAAATAGTTTTACCTGTTTCCCTCCTCTCATTTATTTTGGGCAATGATTGGTATGAAAATGTTACCTTTATTGGCTTGATCTCCATGTTTTGTCTTTCAATCTTGTGCAAGTTTTATTCTCAGCCCTGCAATATTTCACAACAACGTTATCAGCTTTATTATTTGCTTCATGAAGCTTAAACTGTTTGAAATGAAGCTGAGGACTGATGGGTTTTTAAGTGACTTTATAGTCTCTTTAATTTTGCAGCTAGCAGGGAGATAGTTTCAGACATTATTCAGTTTCCTAAAAGTTGGCCTTAATTGTTCTGCTCTGAGTTAAGACCAGGACCAAAGCTTTTATTCTAGTGGCTAAAGAGGAGACCCCCTCATGGTGAATTTGGAGGGCAATGAGCTCTCTTTGCCTTCTTGTAAAACCTTGTGCAGCAGCTCAGGTGAAACTTTTAACCCTTCAGGCTTAGCTTCCCAGCTAATCAGGATACTATAGATTCTTCCAGAAATTTTTAGGACTGAGACCCTGCACAAACACTTACTGGATATACTGGAGAGAGTTCAATGAAGGGCCACAAAGATGGTGAGGGGACTGGAGCATCTCTGACATGTGAGGAGAGGGTGGGAGCTGGGACTGTTCAGCCTGGAGGAGAAAAGGTCTGGGGAGGGACGTTATCACTGTGTGCAAGTACCTGACGCGAGGGTGCAGAGAGGATGGAGTAAGGATCTTCTCAGTGGTGCCCAGTGGCAGGACCAGAGGCAATGGACACAAACTAAGACACATCAGAGAACAGGTTTTTTTGCTGAGAGGATCAGCACAGGTTGCCCAAGGTGGTTATGGAGTCTCCCTCAGATATTCACAAGCTCACTGGCTGCAGTTGGTCCTGCCTGAGCAGGAGGATTGGACCAGAAGACCTTCACAGGTCCCTTGCAACCTCAGCCGTTCTGTGTGGATCTGTTGTCTGTAATGGTATTGTGTCTGTACTGGTTTGAGATGACTCAGAGATGATTCTCTTTAAAGGAAAAAGATATCTTATTAACTCCTTTAAAATTCTCAGAGGAAATAACTACTTAGCTTTAAATAAGCTGCAGAATAAGGGATTTTATTTGGGAAACAAATTTCCGTTCCACTTTTAAGTCTTAGGAATCATGTGAATTGAAAACGGAAGCTGTAGTTTTAGCTGCTGTTACAGCGACTTAAATGTACGTTGTAACTAAGCCACCCTAGGAAAATACTACTCTTTCCTGAGGGGGGAAGGACAGGAGCACTTGCTGTGTAGTCTGTTTTGCTATAGGCTGTTTCTCCTCTTGTGTTGCCTTGTGGTCTTGCCCTTTAAGAAGGGAAAGAAGCACTTCAAAACACAGGAAAATGTGGTTGTTAAGCCACAAAAAAATAAGTTTCAAGAGTGATTTTGATACTATCTCATTCTTGATTTTTGCTTTCATTTTGATAGTGACAGTTTAAAGAAAATGATAAAAAAAGGTGATTTTCCTTAAGGTGATGGAAATCTGCTTGTCGATTTTGAAATGCTGGTTTATTTTCACAACTCTAAATTCAGGGACTTCAAAACGTGCCTGTACATTTTAATTGGCCTTCTTAACACATGCTTTGTTGTTAAATGAAACATTTTTATTGGCACAAAGATATTTGCCCCACCTATTTTCATTTGCTAGTGGTGGGAATGGTAACATTAAAGGCTGTTTAAAATATATGAAGTGAGTTCTGGGGTCATTCCCCACCTGTTGTTTATTTTGGTTTATGCAAGAACAGTCAAAAGTAATCATGTTGGTGAAGCTCTGTCATCTAAGTAGTGGTTTTGGAGACCAGCAATTTACACATCAACAGGTTTGGCTTCTTCAAGCAAAACTTCGGACTTTTATGTTAATGAACAGTGAATGCTGGCAAGAAAGGTCACAGCTTTAAAGTAACTTAGAGTACATTGTACTAAGTTATGGAACAAAAGACTGTAAATACAGAAAGTCTTTGATTGACTTCTCCTTTTCAAAGTGTCTTGACCTTTATTGAGTTCCCCTAGCTGACATTTTTAGAAGACTTTTAGTATTGCTTTCATTATAAAGGGTTTATTTGTGTATTTGCTCCCACATATTTCATTGTCATCTTCTCTGCCATTTGATTTGTTTTAGTTACAATGGCATCTACATTTCATATCAGCATGGTTTCTGTAGTAGTGGGGTGATGTAGTCCTCTTGTACAAAATTCTAGAAATGCATTTCTGTGACTAGATGTTATCTTGGTACACAAAAGAAATACAAAGCAAAATTGAGTGAAAAAGAAAAAAATTACCAAAGCTGAAAGCACCTAGGAAAACATTTGAAAGATAGTGTAATATATTCATGTTAGGAGTAAATCACATAGGATTCACATCACATATCCTTCTATTTTTAGTTTTAAAATTATTAGTTGCCATTTCTATTTAAAGATAATGACATATTTAGTCAGACTTAATGCAAGTGAATCATAGTATTGCATTATTATTGTATTAAACAGTGATTGTTGGTTGTGTTTCTTATACTCCTTATATTTTCGAGGGCAAAAATAACTTCTCAATGCCATGGAAGTTGCTCAGACATTTCAGTCCGGGGTGGTGATGAATAAATTATACTCTAAATAAGGCAGGCAACAGGAATTCGTATTTTTGTTTTCTTAGACTAGACTTCTCCAGCTGGCACCTTTCCTTCTCTTTACCCCCTGTGGTTTTAGCCACGTAGGCTGTATAAGATTACAAATACTTGTTTTACATGGAGTCACTGCAGACTTGGTCTTTTTACATGACTGCTTGTGCTGATTCTGCTGTCTGAGCTGGTGGCTCCCAGCTGTTCTTCACAGGGCATGCCAGGAGTGCCTTTTAGTGTGGCTGTGTCCTTCCTTTGCCCAGTTCCTCTCCTGGGGTTGCTGCAGGAGGATGGGAACTTCCTCCAGCAGTTAAAGGCTGATTAAATCTTAGTAGCTGGCACTTTGGACAGCTGGCCAGCCCAACCAGACCTCCCTGGTGTGGAGAGACAGCTTCTCAAGAGCATCCCTTGCTCTGTAATAACTGAACAAATCCCAGATGGAAGTTTAATCTTCTCCTTACTACTTTCTTCCTCTTTAATACTGTGCTCCCTGAAGCCTTTAAGCTGTTGTACACACTCCGAGCCACCATTCACAGCTAACAATGCCTTCCAGTAAGATATTCCATAAAATGGGAGCTTTTCCTTAGAACGAGATACAGCATTTAGGCTTTAAAATAAAGTCACAGGATTTTAAGTGTGGGGATTCTGACTGATTACCTGCTACTGGTAGTTGAGGGAACCTCAGGGTGTGATTTGTACCTTTGTTGCTTGAATGGACAGGTTGTCTGGCTGCTGTCAGTCTTTTTCCTTTATGAATTTGGGTACTCAGCGAGAGTAAAGAAGGCTTAAAGATTGCTTGTAGAACAAAAGGATTAGGTCTTTTTATATAGAAGACAAGATCAGTCTGCTAATGAATGAGTAATATTGAGAAGAATGTAAGCCTGAGTATTTTATGGCATGAGATAAATGTTAACAGAGGCTAAGTATAAACTCACCATCTCTGTCTCTTGCAGGCTTTCTCTCTGCACCTTCTTATCGAGGTGTCTTACAAGACACTGTCAGGATGACTGGGTGCACTACTGCTGATTGTTTGGCAATTTCTGTGTTTTTTCCACTGGTCATTTCTTTGAACATCATATAAGATAACAAAGTTTCCTAGGTCAAGACACTGGAAATATTAATTCTCCATAAATGTTGTTCTGTTCAACACAAGTCAGATCTGAGTTTATAGAATACTTTCTTTCTTCAGCCTCGGCAATTTTCCAGTTTTCTGACGGCAAGCAGCCCAGCAAACACTCCTTCAGACAATTCCTCATCTTTCTCCTTTTTCCAGAATGAAAATCCAAAAATATCGGCAATGGGGGCCAAAATAACAAAAGAAAAGTGGGTGTTGCCACTTCTTGCCAAGTTTTTTATAAATGTTTCTCTCCTCCCCTGTCCCAGCATAATAGCAAAACTTCCCAAAGAATCCACAAAATAAACCAGACTCTTTTTCAGCCTCTGCTCTGATTGGGAATAGATGCCATAGGGAAAATGCTAGAGAACAAGTACTGTAAAGAGTATATGTTCTATCTGCCTGTTAAGGTTTTATTCTTCATCAGTTAAGGTTGCAGAGAACTCTAGGGCAACTGGTAGGTCCTTGATGATGCTCAGGTGTTATTCTTGTTTCTAGGGTATTAATTGGTTGGTGCCAGTTGCTTTTCTTTTACTTGATAGCAAGGAATCTTAACTGGGACATGAGTGGATAGAGCTGTAGTTTAGGGCAGGCAGGAGGGAAATACGATTACAAAGAAGTGGAAAACCAGGGGATACAAGCTCCAGAGAGCGATCCTAGGCTAGGGGTTCTCTCCTGCTTGCTTATTCCTCCTCCAGTGTGAGTGAAATGATTAGAAATGGTAGTGAAGGGGAGGGGCTATGGTAGGTGGTGAGATCCAGGAATTCGTGTTAAGCAGACCAGAGTGGAGATTAGAAACCAAGGCTGTGCTGGAAGAATTAGTTAATAGAACTGAGAGGGCAAAGAGCACTGCTGGATCAGAACCTAAGACCAAAGGGCAGCAAGAGGGACAGGAATCAGGTTCTTAGAGCAATAATCAGGGTGTTAGCTGCAGCTACAGAATAAACCCTGTTTGGGTTTCTTCTGTAACAGGAGTGTGTGGCAACCTCCACTGATGGAGTTCACAAGGTCAGCTCTTTGGCTCATGTTATGCTGGTGGCCGGCTGCTGTTTTTGTCTTCAGTCACATGTGCTGCTTTGTCTACAGGTTGTTCTTATTTTAATTGAAATTGTTGCAGCTACAATGAATTCATTATTATGAGAGTTTTAAGAGATTCTTTTTCCCCCCCCAGAGGTGATTTTTATCAACAAGCCATTGAACTTAAACATGTTCATATGTGTGATAGGGAAGAACAATTTTGTCATCAGTAGCTTTACTAGAAGACATTCTGCTGTTTGAATTTATGCATTCAAACTGTTGAGATTGCTGCCTTTTGATGTGTCAGATCTGCATGATTGATCTGTACAGTGAAATGCCTGTGTATGAACTGTGCCATGACACATTCAAACAGCTAATAATTGATTCCTTGAAACCATCTCTATGTGTGTGAGTCATGGTGGGACTTGTGACCTCCCTAAAATGGGAGTTTTTTTTCATGATCTTAACTGTGACCATTCCCCAATGGTTAAGTATCTATAAAGTATTTCCAGGTCAATGACTGTCAAAGTAGAATTCCAAACCAAAGGGAACAGCCATCTGAACTGAGACATAGTCTGGAATCTGAGTACCACGTCTGTGTAGGAAAAGAGCTTCTCAATTCCTGTGCTTTTGCTTCTATTTTGATTGCTAATATAGTTTCTTTTTTTATTTATTTTGGAAAGTGCTAAAGCTAGAAAATTTGATTCACTGAGTCCAGGCGATGTCTCATTGGAAGACTCCTGGAAAACCACACTTGTTCAAGACAAACATGATGTCATTTCAGTAGCAGAATCCCTTTGTGAGCCTCCTGGAAACAAATGTTTTGCATGAGGACTCAATTTTTCTTGTTCTGAATTAATTCAAACAAATTACCCTACAGACTGGATTTGTGGTAAACTTTTTTGAGAAGGCCTTTTCTTGGGCTGTGTTCAGAGTCAGGACTGACTCTGAGTGATGTTTAGAAGCTGCAAAGGTTGTAAGCATGTGAACAGGTAATGTATCAGAGCGGTGTGCTTCAGTCTTCTGAGCAGCTGGGAAGATCAGTGTCCTTTAGAGCTTCCAGCCGGTGTTTCCATCTGCTCTCCAAACTATTGTGCTCTCCGTAAGAAAAGCATGTTGGCCTGGAAGAGCAAAGCAGCTTGCTTTTCTTTCTTTAATTAGGTGATGACTTAAGATATTTACAGAGGAAAGAAGATAATTTGCTTAAGTAAAGCCAGTTGATAATAGGGATGTTGAGGACCCATCTTTATCTCTTGGGATCTTTTTTCACCCTCTACATATGAACATTCCCAAGCTTCTGGTTCCTCTAGTGCAGGAGCAAAGACAGAAGTGCCTTTGAGTGTCAGAGGGGGACTTAAGATATAAATCCAAATGACCTTACTGGGACTTTGACACATTTGCTTTCCAGCTGATTGAGAACATAGCCATGAGAAGAACGTGCTTGGGAATTTTCCACCTGCCCATTTGACGTCGGAGAAGAAAGAAACCATTCATTTCCTGACAGCATGTCTGAAAACTGGAGATGGAATGGTTATTTAATGTGTTTGGGTTTTGGCAATCTGATTCACAGTTTTTGAATGCTTGTAGTTGCCAGTTCTTGATGCAATACATTTTTTTATTCCATGAAGAAAAAGATGCAGCAGACAAATCTTCAGAGTGTCAGAGCACACTATGGCCTATTCTGTTTTGTTCTCCCTCTAATAGCAGGATAAATAAAAGTATTTTGAGGCCTGTCCTCTTCCATCAAGTTTCTGGGAAAGAAAAAAGAAAGGAGGTGGGGAGAGGGGGTGGACAACAGCATGGAAAACTTTATGAAATTGCTTATGGGTTTCCTTTTCATGTGAAATTTCCCTGAAATTTTCCCCATGACTCATATCCTTTTTATTCCTTTTTAAGTCCCTAGTTTGGGCTTTTAAATTTTTTTTTTCTTTTCAAAGACAAGTTGGTAGCTTTTTCTGGCCCAGTGTGATGTGGATTTTGCAATGGTATATATTCATATGGACATTGCAGTCTATTCTCCATATGGGCAGTTGTTCTCTTGTCTCTAATTTCTCTGCACAGCAAAGACAGGAAGCACGGAATACACAGGAAGCAAGGAATACTCTTCCACAGAAACCAGATATTAATCACGTGTATTGTGTGAGGGCAGAGGTGGTGGGAAGTAGGTTTTATTTTAGCAGATGTGTATTGATGCTTGCAAAGGTCCTGTGCTGAAAGCAGGTCAGTGAGGGAATTTGTAATGGTTTCATCGCTTCTGGCTTGCAGTTTTCAGCTCATGCTGATGTACACTCTCTGCTGGATATAGAATTTTTTAGAACCCGTTCCCTGAAATGTGACCCACCATCTTCTAAGTAATAAAGGCAGCTCTTTTCTGGATTGAAAACTTTTATAATTAACTCCTTTTCCTTGTCCAGTGTGGGAGATGTAAAAGCTTGATAGAGTGCCAGTCTTTCACCAGCGCATAGTCATTGCTACTCAAAAATGGAACCCATAAGTACTTGTATTTACTGCAAATCCATCTAGTCTGACCAAACTCCTGCACAAGCTTAGAGCTCTGCAATCTAACTTCTCTTACAAGGGAAAAAAATCCAGACTCTCGGGGTTCTTGTTGCACTGCTAAGATAAGGCTTACTTCTTTTGTAGAAATATCCACAAAAATATGTTACTCGTCTGCAATTAGTGTTTAGTAAAAGAATTCAGTGCATCTGAAGAATTGTAAACTCTTGAGGATCTTGGCAGTGTTTCTTGGAATATCTGATTCTGTAGAAGCTTGTGTGATCAAATCACGAAACCCTCTTGAGTGCTCCTCACAGTGAATTAAGGCTCCTCCTCTTCCTACCCCCATCCAGGGTTCAGATAGATCAGTGTGAGTATTTCAAAAAATCATGTGATCTCTCTAGTGAAGCAAAATTATTGAAATTCCCAATCATTAATTTACTGGAAAATAAATACAGTAAGTAAAATTGCCTGCAGAGGTTAATTAGATTTTGATCTCTATATTGGTAGTATGTTTGATTTACATAAACACATACTACTTCTGTAACTAACTGTTCCCTCTTTTGAAACATAAGCAACCAAATGGACAACCTTGAAAGGAGAATGTCACTTACTCTTTAATTAGAAATGTACCCACCTGCTCTGCTCTTAAGCAGTACAGTCTTCCTAAATATTGAAAATTTCATGGTTTAGCATCCTCATCCTTTATGAAAAAAGAGCTTATCTTGTAGAGAAATTAAGCTGACTTCTTAGCTAGGCCCTTTCTACATCATTAATAGCGTAATTTCTTCTAGTTGGACAAATTGCTACATCTGAAACAAGTTTAGGATACTCAAAAAGAGGTCTCAAGAACAAACGGGAAACTGAAATCCAAAATAAGATTAAAGTAAGTTAATAAAAAATATAAAACTACCCCCACACACCTTCCTACCCCAATATAACTAGAGAAATAACCCCTGCATTAACTAAGAACTGTTACATGATAGGATCTTGGAAATACTGAGAGAAAGTGGCATTTTCCTCAGCTGTGGCAATGCTTAGTTCCCCTTTCTAAAATGAAGTGAGTTTTCCATCCAGGAATAAGTAGCTGTGTTGCAGCTCACTTTCGGTTGTGCATTTCCATGTGTAAAGTGTGAATTCTTAGCTTGTTTTGGGATATCAATACATCTTAAGTATTGATAGATGCTCTCTAACTGTTCAGCCAGACAGGAACCCTGAGCAAAAGCTTTGCAATCTCATTTTTGTGTTCTTGTCTCGGAACACACAGATAAATGTAAAGAGTAGTTATTGAAAGGCCAAGTTCTTCAAAATTGTACACATGCTCAGAAAGTCCCTTGTTAAACTAGGAAAACTTGAGTTCCTGAGATTGATCACTGTTTATTCTTTTGGATTATGAATAATTTGATTGGAGACTGCCTGTTCATGGTATATTATTACTTTTGTCCAGTTTATCTAAATGAAGACTGAAGTTTTGTGGTTAGCTTGCAATTTTCTTTATAGATCAAAATTACTATAGCAAAATATGGGGAAACCTCTTTGCAGACAAATTGTTGTTGAATATTGTTGAATAGCATTCCATAAACATTTGATTAAGTGATCTAATGGTATCTTCTGGCTTTTAACTTTGAGAAGGACAGCTCCAGGATAACTAAAATACCACCTAAATCTAACACAGTTTTTCCAGACTGGTGGTGTTGATGGAAGGATCTTCTTTTGTATGTTCAAATGAGCAGGATCAAACTGAAAGAAAACTGAAGAGGGAGCTATTTTGCAGAAACAATTAATTTTGCAAAGTTTTTTTTTCTTTACTGTAGTTTGTTATAATTCTGCACATTTAGTCATTTCTTATATGTAAAGAAAAAAATGGCAATTTTAATGTCACCTCTTATCCTTGACATATCTCAGTGTTGGTGAGTCTGATGACCTGGCTCTTGAACTGATCTCTGAAACAGCTTGAAAGGGCTAAATTTCATTACATTCTGAAATTCAGTTTAGAAATCCAAGCTGTGTGGGTCTACAGAGATAAGCATGTTCTTGTAGAAAACCTTTTATTCTTAACAGGAAACTCTTCCAGGGCATCTTGTACCTTTTTCCTTCACTCCCTTGTCTTAGAGGAAAAGCTTGAAAAAATATTGCCTGTACAGTAATTTGCATTTGGAGGGTTCTAATGTGACAAAGATGTGAGGCGTTCCTGAGGTTAAGTGTCTCTTTAGCTTTTCCTACTGTGATTGCAAATTTTACCTTGGAGCTCTGAAATATTAACCCCCTGTAGATCAAGCTTCCATGAAAATAAGCTGTATGTATATTTGCTGCTTCATAGGGAGAGAAAGTGCAGTTTTCTCTTGTGAAATTAGATTATAGGATGAGCCTACTGAATGGAGAGGGATGGGATGCGGAATGAGGGAGAATAATTCCAGTGACCCAACTTAAGGTACTTATGTAAATGCCCAAAATGAAATGAAGGAAATCCTTATTTGATGGATTGGTGCTAGGCTTGGCAAATTTAAAATTGCATAAGGTAGTTTTGATCCAGGGTTTTAAAAAGTCTGTACTACTTTGCTGGTAGGAAGCAGAAGGCAGCTAATTTCTTTTCAATTTAATCTTTTCTCAAAGATTTTGAAAAAATAGAAACAACCAAACCCTTACTCCAAAAACACAGTTATGTATTGTAATATACATACAAAAGAGGTGAAAGCTGAGTTAGAAGGCAATTCTTAAAAGTACTTTAATAACTATTTAAGCTAAAACACTTGAAGAAACATGCTCCTTTACATAAGCAGGTCTGGCTGTGGAAGCTGCTTGTGGTTTAATGTTTCATCACAATAATGGCAGCTTACATGTGCTTGCCAAGAGACCATTACTTTTTCTTCTGCTGCTCAGGCTCTTCCAGTGAAATATCTTTAAGGTGAGAAAATGCATATTTAACAGAACCTGTCATCGCTGCCTGTGCAGTGAGAGAGCTTTGTGTGAACTTCTTACCCCATTCCACCAAGCATAATTGCTGATGTTTCTGTGGAGCAAAGTTTAATTAAAAAAAGAAAAGAAAAGAGGATAAAATAAAACCAAATAATAGAATTAGATGTGATTTACAAGGAGAGGTTTTAAACGTGACTTATGTAAATAATAAACATTATTTGATTGTAAATACTGTAGTATTCTACAAAAAGTGTTTTCCTTTCTGTAAGGAAATAATGGGGAATGTTCATCTGATGTTAGAAAATGGGTTGTTCTGTAATAAAACATTGATACTTTGAATTTTTAATTTTTATCCCTTAATGATATTCCATTCCAAGGACCAACTGTACCTTTACATCGACGTCTTTTGCCTGATGGAAACAAATCAAAAGAGCAGCACGCACTGGGACTAGTGAGGGCTACCCATGTGCTGTTTGGCCAGTCAGCTGCTTCCAGAGTTTATATGGCTATGTTATTTCATTGGGTTTGTATTACATTGGTTATATATTTCTCTTTTTTTGTCCTCAATTCTCTATAGCAAAAACCCCCGAAAAAACAAAATAAGACTTTGATTGCTTAGTAAGTATGCTAATACTATCATTATTTAAAACTGAATTTATGGTATGAATTGCCCATAAAACTTTTTTAAGTATTGATGAAGAAGGTTGTTTGCATTTCTTAATATCCAGAGCACAGGGAAAGTAAAGACTCGAAGAATAGTTTCATGAGCATTTGTCAATTTATTTTCCTCAATACTCTGTTCTGAAGTTCTCATCAATACATCAAAATTAATAATTGGATTTAATTGCCCAGCAATCCTTGACATCACTTAGTCCAATTATTGATTCCTCTTATGGGCATTGCTTTAGTAATATATCTGTTTGATCCCAAAAGAAGAGAGCTTCTTAAAGTTGTTGTGAAAGCCTCTTTTCTTACTGTGATGGTTCAGTGAAATGTTCAGCTGTGGCTGAATTGGAGAGGAAACACACACTGTTGTAACTTGTATCTATGTTGGAAAAAAATTTCAATATAATAAATCTTAGCTGTTGTTGAAAACTCTGTGCTCAGCAGGAATCCATGTTTCCTCAAGTTGTTTTCAAATCTTCTTCTTACTGCATTTTGAAAATTCTTTTACGAGCAGCTCTACCCCTCCTTCCGCGAGTTAGTCAAGGATTCTTGGGAAATATGGGTGGTGGAAAACTCAGGCTCATCTATGCCTGAGTCAGTACATTAATCTTCTGGGTTGTAATTGGTTTCAAATTGTCTTTGTTAGAAGGCATGTTGTTTTGCCTTGCTTAACAGGAGTACAGGGCTTCCCAATAGCTCTAGGCTTCCCCTTTGACATAGTGTGTTCCTTCATTCCCAGTGCTGCGTTGTTTTGGTTCTCTGTCCTCTCTCCCTGGCTGTTCATCTGCAACAACAGCAGGAGCAGGTGAAAATGATTTGTGCAAGAAGAAAGTTTTGAATGTTGAGCAACTTTACGTAAAATTTAAGATTATATCTTTTAGCCTTGAGAAATTATGGCTTTCTTCTAAGTTATTTGTGTTAATCCAAGTATATAACTGATACTGTAACAGCCAGGGATTTTTTCTCACAGCGTATTTGTAGATACCAGTAGAAGTTGGAGACTTTATCTTCTATTTAAACTATGAAAAATGCATTATTAGTCTTTAAATAAAACAATATAATGCTCTCTGCATTTCTAAGGAGAGCTTTTAAGGCCATCTACATATTAAGAGCTACTCTCATGGGAAGCCAGTGCTTCTGTATAAATTCAGATCAAAGTATATACAAGAAATCATATTTAGTGTTTGGAGTGGAAGCACTCAGAAGTATCCACACGTTCCCCTGTGGAAGTTGGATTTTTTAGCTTAATTCAGAGATGTCGCTGCCTCAATCACTGTTCAAGGTGGACCTGGCTGAGGGGAGAAGTCAGAACTATGAAGAGCAAGACCTTGCTTGTCACTGGGGTTCTTATTTCTGTGCCATTGTGGAGAATTAGGTGTAAAACTCTGCTCAGTAGGAGTTGAGATGTAGGAGTGAGTTATCTTCATTTGGTGCCTCCACTAGAACAGAAATTCCCATGCTATTCATTCTGCCCATGAGCTTGGAAAGTGGCATCCCTGTGTGTTGTGTTGGGTTTATGCCTCTGGGAAAGACAGCAAGTTGACCCAGCTGCCAGTTAATTAATTTGTAACATTTTAGTAAAGGGTTGGAACAAACTTGTTTGATGAAGATTATGTAACTACAGTTTCTCTGAATAGTTTCCATGTATTAATTTATGTTAGTATAAATGAATGGCTTTAATAGGCTCCAAGTGAGAGTGTGTAATTTCAGGTTTTTGATCTCCGTGTTGCATCATTTGCTATCAGTACTTTTGCTCTTGTTTATCAAGCTGCTTTTGATGGTCTTGCTGGCAACAATATTTCAGAGCTGAACATCTCAGTGTAGGAGAATATAATTGTCTCTTCCTTGCTCAGATGAAAAATGTCACTTAACTCTAGAACATAAGAATATTTCATAGTCAGTGCTTCTATTTTTAATGCTGGTGTTTCTGTGTTAACTTTATACCTGTGTTTGTGATGTTTTTTCTTGAGCATGCCTTGCAGTCATACCTGAGGTGGACTAATTTTCTTGAGGCTGTAGTGTTTGAATGCAAAGTGTCCCAGTAAGTAAAACCATACTGTCCTTTGATTATTTGAAACCACACTGAGAATTTCAGCATCGTGTTTACTTTCAGATGACACATGGAGAGAAGCCTAAACCTGATGAGGAAGAGAGGGAAGTGGAATGTCACAAGCCACTATTTTTGACAAGTCCATAATTTATAATTTCCCCAATAAAAATATCACTTCCTCAGTGCCCATTGCAATGAACTCATTAAAAGCATTTCAAGAGCTGTGATTACATTTGAGAATCCTGCTACAAATGCAGCTACAAAGATGTGCGTGCTTTCTCACATATATCCTTAGTCAGTTGCCCAGTTACTTACTAATGAGCATGTTTTATACCTTGAAGGAGAGTTCTTGCTTCTGTTTCTGTGATATTACTGTGCTAATCAGAAAGAGCAAATTCTTTCCAGGAATTCTGTATTTTTGTATAATCTTTTTCTTGAAAGGTCAGGGCCCTTGGTAAAAGGGGAAGCACACACCAGGGTGTGTTCCTACTTGGAAATAACTGAGACAATACTAGGTCTTCTCAGAAGAGATTCTTGTAGTTAAAGAGAAAAAGGGAAAAAAAGCAAAAAAAATCCTTATAATGAATTGTTAGATCATGAAATCTTTCTAGCCCTAAAGAAAAGTCTAGATATGGCTGGCGTTAAACATGTTTCATGAGTATAAAAACTGCTGTGAGAAGATTCTTGATTTAGTTATTTTCAGTAGCATGACCTGCACAGCCAGATTTTGACAGTATCTTCCTTTTTTGGATAAGATTGATCTAGTGCAAAGATTGACTCATTGCATTTCCTCTTCAATTCCTTTTTTATTGTTATTTACTTTAAGAGGGAGAGGGGATACCAATAAATAACCTTCTCTAGACTACTACTTCCTTGTCACCTGTTTCCTTTATCTTCCACATGATAACTTTGGTGTAGGTCAGGGTATTATTTATCTTTTGGCCTCTCATTCTCTAGGTATGAGCAGTGTAGTTTTCTGAATGATCCAAACAATTTCTTTTTTTTGCTTCACTGGTCTTTTAGAAGTTGTTCTTTTTGTTTCTTTCCCCTACCACTTTTCAGCTTTTAAGGCATGTTTGTAGCAACATCAGTGGTACTGAGTCAGAGACTGGAAAGGGGATCACTTAGTCTGTAACAATGCCCCAGATGTTCTTGGGAGGCTCTTTATCTGTAGCTCTTGCAGGCTTTCCTTCTTCCCCCCTTTTTTTCCTGATAGCTCTTGTTAAGCCAGAGCCTTGCTCACAAGTGTAAAATCTAGTAGTCCCTGAATAGGTGTAATAGTTTATTTCCCTGACTAGGTCACTTGCTGTTCTGTAATTATTTCATGGATACTTTGTTCTTGGATTGCCTAGCATCTATGTGTCTGCCCCAGCATGTCTGTCTAAAGCATCTGCAACTGCCAAATGTGTTTGCAGCTGACTTGAAACTCATTCTTACTGTACGTGGACTTGGTCTTTGTGATGGGAAGTGCAGCACCTATTAAACCACTTCCAATTATATTTATAAGCTCCTTCCAGTTCTGGCAAACTTTATTAGAAACTGAGTTTCTGTTTCAAATGAGCTACTATTTTACATAATAAAAGGCTAAAAAGCTAACAATTGTAGTCTTTGATGTTACTTTTTTTTCTGTTTGTCTTTTGGCAGCTTAGTAAAGTATTGCATAAGTGCTGGCAGATAAACTTCCCTGGTTGTCTCAGCATTGAATTACTTTATTTAGCTTCTTCTGCTGGTAATTTGTTTTAGACTAAAATGACCTTGATAAATGTTCATGCAAAACATTTTGTTACTCATTTGTCAATAGCACTGAATCCTTTGCATCTAAATGCCAGAAAATTTACAAGTAAGAATCAAATCGCCGCTCATATCTTTGTAGGTGTCTGAGGGACCAAAGCCATTCAGTTTTAACAAGGAACAAGAGTTGCTTTATTGTATTATACTGATGAGACATTTTCTGGCTTTGAGAGCATTTAAGTCTGAAGAAAAATGTTTTATAGAATCTGATTCAGTAGCCCTGGAAGCAGAGGCAACATGTCTGCATCAGGCTGCTGCCGTGAGAATCCCTGCTGAGCCACAGAGCTTCATTAGCACAAGTACAGATGGACCAACTCAGTTGTGCGTCTTCCCAGGCACAGCCTGCGTCCATGCACAGCACAGTAACGATGGTTTACACCCTGAAATGCTCTGCTAGAAATGGCTTTGAAGACCTCAATCCACCTGAAGCCCTGGGGATGTCCCTTCGGAGTTCTTGTCAGGAGAGAAAAGCTTCCCGGTGTAGCTGATGGAAAGAGGGAATTACAGAGCTGAAGATGAGGTTAAAGCTACCCTTAGCCGTGGTTTGTAATGTAATCATAGAAATAGCCAGATTATGCTGTTGACTGATCCTGCTGGTGAGCTGTACAAACAAGATGTGAAGGCTGTTGTCTGGAAGATTGAAAAGCACAGCAGATCTTCATCTCTGGCTGTAGGGTCCTGAAGCAGAAATAATATTAGTTAGTAGTGGGACGGTAGTTTGGCAACGTGTGCATTTTGACTATGCTTTGGATATTGATCTACACCAAAACATAATAGATTGAAAACAGGATTTCGTATCCAGAAATGGAGCAAATGCATATAAACTCTTTCTGCTGCTTCTAGTGGGAATGAAATGTTTATAAATTTTCTGCAGAACTGCTGCATTTTTCTTCTTTTGCTTCGGAGCCTGCCAGGTAACCCATCTATTGTTTGTTCTGTGCTTACCTTGGAAAGCAGCCAGCCTGTAAGCACAGCTCACTAGAAAACGACAATTTATGTGACTTTTAAAGTTGTTATAAACTTGTGATACTTGCTGATGTGTAAGTATGCTTCAGAATGCTGTGTACTCCTGACACAAAGGCAGCCCTGCAAAATTTCAAGTCCTCAAATGGAATTTTCCAATTAAATGGCTAGAACATTTTTAATGTTATTTGCAAATGTTTTTTTCCTTTGATATGTGTCTTGGAAATACATTTTAAAAAGCCCGAGGCGGTTACACAGAATCAGAGGCTTGGCAGAGTTATATTCCATTGATAATAGCAATTTATCTTTATTACTATTTTAAAAAACAGTGACATAAATTTGTCTATAGATACTGTTCTCTGTCTCTTGTCTGAGTACTGTTGAGCCAGAATGACTTACATGGTGGGCAAATGAAGATAAATGTCTAGTCTTTCTTTTCAGCCATTTTAACAATTATGAGTAGATAAAATCCATAATCTGATCTTGCAACTGATTTTAGGTGGAAACTCACTGGCTTCAATAAGTTTGCTGTTGGGATTTTTACATTGGGATCCGCTGAACTTTTGTAATATATAATGTGCTACAAGGAAAAGGAATAAAGTAGTTTAGCAATTGTTGTTGTTCTGTAGGTGATGACTGTCACGGTATAAAAGATACTAAAAATGAGCAAAGCTCATTGGGTAAGAAAAACAAACGACACTGCAGTAATATCCATCCAGAATCAAATTCACTTGCAGCACACATTATAGCTGGAAAAGGAGGAGTTGTTTGGGTTAATATATTCTGTTTTAAAACTGAGAGGGGTTTTTGTAAAGGATGGTCACAAACACAGAGCTCTCACTGAAACTTTTTCCAAGTTGGCTGCCTTGCTTAAGGCCTCTGAAAGTCTGGTTTTACATCCCCCCTCTTTATTTTCATAATTGCACTCTCTGAATAATATGAGTTAGCATAAGCTGTTATGCTGTTACTGTCCTGGTGATAGTCACTGGTTTTCCTAGGCTATAGGAGTTTTGTTCATATGCCTTTCCTGTATTTCTTCTGAGTTGTTAACTTGATGAGAAAATTCTGTCTTGATGAGGGCAAAAAAGCCATTAGAAGTTTCATGGATGTTTCCTTCTCTGAGAGTGATTTTTAGTTCAATGCCAGTGGCAGAGATTTAAAGATACTCCTCTGAAAACTATTAGTTTTCTATTTTAGTAACTGTTCTTCAGCATGATGTCCTTTATTTCTGTTCCCCCACTGAGGATTTTATTGTGAAATAGATACTTCTGAAATGATAAATGTCATCCCTTCCCACCAAGAATAGCTCTGAACTAAAGTGTTGGGGTGCTCTTATGCAGGGGAAAAAGAAATTGATTTATTGGTTTGTTTGTAACATCTCCAATTACAAAGTGGTACATTTTATCTGTTTTTCATAATTTTCACTTGGATTTGTTATCCGTCAATGTTGGTCAGCTTTTTGGTCTGCTGTAGACTTTGAAAACCAGAGGACTCAGACTTGCCAGCTGTTGACCACAAGTAACTTTTCTGAAAAATAGACTGGGTCTCGAGCTGACCTACAGGTTTTGTATAAAGTACTTAATAAACCCCTGAAACTGACATTGCTCCATGTTTGTTGCAAGGTTATGTTGGTTTTTTGTTTGTTTCTTTTATTTAAAGATGGGACAGGAGGAATACAGATGCTGTTTTTCATCTGCCAAACCTATTCTTGATGACTTGTCAGCCAGGGCACTCGATTTATATTGGTTGTTGTTTAATACAGGCTTGTGGGGCCCCAGCAGTTTGATGGATAGTGCAGAGCACACCTCTATGCGTGGAAAGCCGTGGAGAAGTAATTCAAAATTATTTGTGTCTGTGCAGTATGCATAAGAAAAAAGATGAGATCGCTTTTGGGAGTAAAAGCTCTTGTGCAGTTCTTCCGACAGCAAATTTGTCAATTCATCTAGATTTTCTGATTATAGTAAGGAATAAAAGCAAGCTACTTTTCTGTAAATCATTGTTTCTTGATTTTTTTTTTTTTTCAGGAAGCAGCTGTAGCTATTGTATGATACCCTCTTACAAATGATTTCAAATACCTTAGCTCATGCTCTCATTCAACCTTTATTGGTCTAATGGTTGTCTGAAGCAACAGTGGAAAGAGAACAGGTAAACGAGGGTGAAAAAGCATCGGACTGATTTGATGTCTGTACTCCGACTGAATTATCTGCTTCCAGTGTCTAAAGGCTGTACTGCAAAGAATCTTAGCCAGGATTTTTGCATTTGGAAAGACACAATTACCTGGAAGAGCAAATTCAATATTCTATTAAATT
This sequence comes from Eulacestoma nigropectus, assembly GCA_013397775.1. Lineage (NCBI taxonomy): Eukaryota > Metazoa > Chordata > Aves > Passeriformes > Eulacestoma > Eulacestoma nigropectus. The sequence goes on along the minus strand of VZTE01004039.1, from coordinate 409,257 downwards.
TTTTATTGAATTATAATAGTCAGATTAAGTCTTGGCAAATAAAAGAGATAATAATTTGTAAGATGCAGCAATAATTATATTTTATTGGTAATATTTACGGAAATTGGTCATTAAGTATTGTACTTTTGTGCATGTGTAAGCTAATATCTGCTATACTGTCAGGGGTGTGGCTTGTGATGATAATTACCTTTTATTGCCCTATCCTATATTGTTTTATGATGTATGTATCTCTTAAGGCTTTTAAATACAAGAATTGAATAAAAACGAAGTAGTTTTAGTGGTCAAGTGCCTGTTTCTTCACATATTTTTTCGGTGATAGTGATCTGTGCCATATTTGTACATTCCTTAAAATACTCAAGTGCCCAAGAGAAGGATCAAAAATAAAATGTAGTTCATAAAGAGTTCTGTAGAGACTGATGGAGCTTCTTGCCTGTGTTGCGTGGACTTCTAATTAGAGTGGATATCTCTGCAATTTATAATTCAGCTTCCTCCTGCCATTGCTTCCCCTAGAACCTCTTCTATTTCTGCAGTTCTTTTAACTGAGGTACAAGTGAGAAGTTATGTGGTCAAAGAGACGGGGTGAGTTGTAGATCTGGAAATATGACTGAGTCAGTCTACACAAACTTGCTGCGAGCAAGTTTCTTTTTAGATACACTGCTACATAGAAACTAGTTTCTTGCTCTGGGTGCAAGAATTGATAAAAATTTCCTTTGAAATGCTGTTATGGAAGAAAACCATAAAATGCTCAAATAGATAAGCGTGGTGTTTTTGTTGGACTTGAAACGTTCTGCTAGGATGTGTCATTTCCACTGAAACTTTGCTTGGCTGATATTTTGGACAAGTGCTCAGGCGTCTCATTATTTGCATCAGTAAAGCTGAGAAGGGTAGTCCATCTGTCTGCTCTCTGGTCTAGATGATTTTGTTTAGCAACCTAAAAAAACAGTAAACAAGTAAAAGTTTGGGTCATTCATTTGCTGGTTTGTTTAACTGGACACCTAAGTAGTTGGCAAACTTTGTTCCCCTCTTGCCCACCTCCTGGAACTTCAATTTACATCACCTAGATCAAAGGTTTTAAAAATTGTTGTGAAAATTGTGTCTTCTAATTTGGAAATTATGTTTCTGAATGCAAAATTGAATCTGGGAGCTGGAATTTCCAGCTCACCTGTTTCACTTGCCCTTCTTGGAGGAAATGCAGAAGTTAAGTCAGTTTGTAGTTAAGTGCTGGCTTTTTTTGCAGAACTGTTAGAGAAGAGGCATCACTGGCTGACTGTGTGAGTTTCTGTTGGATTTTAATTGAAGATGTTTACCTTTTCTTCTGGAAGAAGCATTAAATCTACTTCCTAGTATTCCCCATTCAGATTTTTAAGACTAATTACCAGTTTTATTGCCCATGCTGATTGAATGGAAACGTGCTGACCAGTAATCATATGCTGTTGTTTTATTGTCACTGAAGAGCATTTCTTTATTTTTTTCAATGGTATAATAAAACCTGATTTGCTCACTTCGTAGTACTAAGTGCTTGAAAATTTCTCTAGTTATCAGGCAGTATTGCTCAATGCTATGCTGAGGCTAAAAGCTTGTTTTACATTGAACTTGGAAGATGAATTAACCTCTTTGTACAAAAGCTTCGAATTAGCTAGGAGCTGTTAAGGAAACGTGAATTGTATGGTGAGTCTTGACTATGCTGAAACTTCTGGATCTCTAAGTTTAGAACTTTTTTGTTTCTTATCAGATAAACTTACTTTGCATCCTTTGCCCACTTACAAGCCCTAGAAGCAGTTGTGAAGAAAAGTTTTGTTGTAGAGAACAGGCTGTTTAAAACCTTTTGAAATCGTCATCATCATCACAGTAAGCTGTAGTTTATCTGTCATTTCAGCTGTACCTTCAATAAAAGCATTTAGATGTTTAACAAAACAAGCCAAAATCTGATCACAGGAAGGTACCTTTGCTTTATGTTACCTTGCAAACTTTTTGTTTGCATAGAATATCAAAATCATTTCAAGTAAATATTCTAATAAAAATGAAGTTTACAAAAGCTGTTTGGGAAAGTATTTTGTCCCCTGGTAGCCAAGAATTTTTCAAATTAACTGAAATAGAAAGCAAAAATTGTATTTAAAGAATTATTGTTTCCAGTTACCTGGAGACAGAGCATGTTTTCCTTCTGCTATGGCAACAAGAACATGTGAAGTACAGTACCCCAATAACTTGGAGTTCTGCCACAAAATAGATGAAAAACTACAAGCCCAGTATGAGGGTGCTGTCTTTATCACTGTTTGCAGCTTTCAGTCTGAATTGTAAAATAATTTTGGCCATCTCTCCACAGCTCTGACCCACATAGCGAATGGAAAGTGGCTTTAAGATACATAAAGGCCATCCTACATGCTAAATCCAGTGTTGAGGGTGATTGCTGCATTAGAAAGGCACAGTTGTCAGCAGCAGTAAGAGAATACTTCTGTACTTTGAACATGCTTGAAAATTCAGGCTTCCTGTTGAATCCTGTAATTCATTTCTTGGGTGTCTCATCTCTGACATGAGTCAGCTCCAATTTTCTTTATTTTGAGATTTTTCACATTTGTTTTAGATCATTTTCCAAGTCTTCATTAAGTACTCCTTCTTTGGCTGGTTTTCAATCATGTTTTGAGGTTGCAGGCATGTATTTTGCATTGATTTGTAGCTGTTACTTGTTGAATGCAGATGTTAGATTTGGGATGGCTGACATATCTTAGAGACAGGCTGTTTCTAAGGTAGGTATTTAAGGGCTGAGGAATGCAAAAGGATGAAAATAGAGTCAGTTCCCTGTTGTCTGTGGTGGCTGGGGTGTGGAATGGTAAACTGGGTACAACAGCCTGGGTGTGCAGAGCCTGGCCTGGCCCAGCTGCGTGCCAGCCCTGCATCTTCAACCCTTACAAAGTCGTGCACTGCACTCCCAGTTGGAGCTGCTGCAACTTTTTCCCATTCTCCCCTTCATTGTGGCGAAGGTAATTCAGAGACAAAGTCACAGTCTATCCTTTACTGTAGGTAAATGCATGTGTAAAGATGTATCGTGTTATATAGAAGCAATAAGCAAAATGTGGTATTTATCACACTAAAAATGTGGCTTTGAGAGTGATAAATGGCATCGGTTGAAAACACACATGGTATCTTTTGTGTCTAGAAATAAACACCACAGTGTTTAACCCACTGGAATGCACTGTAACTTATAATGTATACACTGGAATGTAAAAGAAAGTACTGCTGGGTGCCGGTTGAAGAAGAGGAAATTCAGAACTTCCTCAGGTCTTTTCCATAGCTCAGGTACTTTCATCTAAAACAAACAAACAAAAAAAAGTGTTTATGAGACAGTCTCTCACAGAAAACACAACATTTTTTTCCTTAAATCTTTGGTTGTGTGTAATAATTTGAAGGTAGGACCAGTGTAAACTGTGGAAAGGACAGGCCCTAAATAAATGACCCACATTGCTTTCCTAAGAGTCTGGAAGGATGACTGAGCAATGTCTCCTCTCATTAGCTCTGGGGGTGCAGCAGTCAGATGTTTGAAACTGGAGCACATCCTCCATCCCTGTTGTCTGGCAGCCTTTTGGAGCCGAGGTGTCTGTCTGGCAAATGTCACTGCATCTGACTGATGGCTCTGAGAGCCTCGCAGAGGACCAGAGCAGCTGGCTAAAGCCTAGCAAACTTGTATTCTGTGTCTGCTAGTGGGTTTTACCCGTCTTAAAGCTGTTTCCAGTTGTTTAGATACATTTGTTTCTCAAAAAATGCCTGATTAGATCAAGCACATAGAATTTTAATTCTGTCTGCTGCCTTTTGCAGTAGGTCTCAAATCTTGATGTCAAGGCTTTTTCTTCTGGTCTTGCTGCACTGCAACTGATGCTTTTTTCCCCCCTCTTTCTGTTGTTCCTGGTTTTTTCTGGGTTTTTGGTTTTGGGTTTTTTTTTGTCCTCTTCTGCCTTTATCTTGGACTTTCCCCACAGAGGTTTGCACTAACAAATAGAACAAGTCAGGTGGAACATTTCCTTCAGTGCCTTGCTCTTCAAGGTTCCCGTGATGTGTCAGAATTGATCCTACTTTAGTGCATGCATATGAGTAGACATGGTTATTTAGTTCCTGCTTTTGGCAGAAAGGAGAGAGCTCTGTACTCCAGCATATAAATAATATGTATTTGTTTTAATTCAAATTTCATTGTGTTAAAATCTTTCTGATACAGCTATCCGCAAACATTTGTATTTAGTGTTGCTTGTTTTACTGTGCTGCAGAAATCGAGTTAAATACAGCTTCCTATATCCTTCTTACATTAACAAATTTCCATGTCCTCTTGTCTCGGCCTTTATCCAAATACCATACGGTTTAGGAAGTTGTTTAAACCCAGAAGTATCTCAGAGTAAAGCTACTTTCTTGTTACTTGTCAACATGAAGTAGCAGAAGCAAATTTCATCTGCTGGCAACCCTAGCGTTGCCATTTCTTGACTGTCAAATACTTTGCTGTGCAAACATCATTGCTATGGACATTGCACAAAACATGCTTGAGATAAATCATGTATGTTACAATACACAAGGCTTAATGGATTACTTTTCCGTTGCTCATTTTAAAATTAAACCTACCAGCTTCCTGTTTTTCTTGTCCTGAAGTCCTGTCTATCTGAGCTCTTAAAATTTCTAAAATAGCCTGTCAAAAGAAGGAATTCAGTAAAGGGACTAAAAAGTGACTTCTGCTTAACCTTTGGTTTTATAAACAATTGGCTGAGTCCTAAATAGACAAAAACAGTCTATTTTTAGGCCCTAATTTAGAGAATTGATATTTCCACATTTGCTTTGTCATAGCTGGTAGTAGTTGCTAAATTGTGAAAGCTTGTAGCTATTACAAATGCTTGGAGGATTGCTGAGTGTTCTGCCATAATGCACTAAGAAGCTCAGTGTACTGTACATTTCAATTTATAATAAGAGAGTGTAGCTGATAGCACAGACACTGAAATATTTCAAGTCTAGACTATGCCTTAAAACCCAAAAGCTATTGGCTTTTTGATGCAGCAAGTTGGAAAATAACTGATAAGGACAGTTGAAGTACAGCAGGCTTCAAAAAGTGGTGAGCTCTAAGCCTGGGTGGGTTGGGAGGTTTCAGCCCCTGCTTGCCTTCCCTGTTGGGGTGAAAAGGGAACTGGTGTTTGAAAGGGCTGCTCAGTCTTGCCAGGTTTGGGTGATTTGTGAGGGAGATCACACTCAGACCCTTGTTAGATGGGGAAAATGAGTTTCTGCCACGCTGTGTTTAGCAAGAAGGAAGGTGATGGAGAAATAGAAAAGCAAAGTTTCCTCTCTTTAGAAAATGGTAACATTAGTACGTCACCACAGACGAAGATAATGGCCAAAAAGTTTAATGTAGCTGATGTTGTCTTATATAGCCCTTTTGTACCTTTGGATAATAAAAATAGCTTGCTGAAGGTTTTTGAGTGGAACTACATATTGTAGTAATGGGAGGAAATTATGATGTAGCTGATACTTTTATGGCCCCTTTAATATCCCAATTCACCTTACAAATCACTGTGTTTATAAAGTCCTTCTCTTCCTGCTGATTGGGAAGAAGAACATTTTGGTTGTGTTTTCTGTTGTCCTGTGTTGTTAGCTGTGGAAAAAAGGAGGAATATTACCTCAAACGGGGCTTGCGGTCTTGAAGAATTTCGTAATTACTTTCAGTTTGTCTCTCTAACGTAGTGCCAACTCTGTTTTTCAGAGCCATGGTGTCATGGAAGGGGATGTACTTTGCACTTGCACTATTCTTGGGAAGTTTCTTTGGAAGTATATTCATGCTGGGCCCTTTTCTGCCTTTGATGTTTATCTCACCGGCCTGGTACCGCTGGATCACCGACTGCATTGTGGCCACTTGGCTCACACTCCCTGTGGTAAGTGGCAGCTTGAGCCAAGGGCTGGGCAACTGTCCATAATCCCACAATTTAGCTCGCTCACTAACACTTTGGATTTTATTTTATGGTTTTTAAAGCTATTTATGCTTTTCTCTAAACAGGCCCTAACACACTTACTGTCTGTGGAGACTTAGGGTTTAGCTCAGTGTTGTGAACTGTGTGCCTGTTTACAGCCCCCTCTTTCACAGTTTAGTTTATGTGTCAGCTAATGCTGTGTGTAAATTTTATGCTTGAAAAAAGGCCTTTTTGTGACATCTTTATCCAGTGTCAGTCAGATGCAGAGAAGAGTAGGTGAAACACTACTAAACAAAAGGAGGTTTTTTAAACTGTAAACTTCCTAAATGAGTTGTCTTGTAAACTCTTTCTTTGGATTCTGCTCCAAGTATTTTATTAGGAAAATTGTCTGGTATGTGTACATGGTTGTCAACCTTCACTGTTCTGTTACTTAATCCTTTTAGAATTTAGCACCTGTAGTTGAATTAGAGATAAATATTTTCAGGTGAAAAAGAAGAGCTTCCCCTAGAAACTAGGCCTTCCTCACTTACACTACATCAACTTTACAGCTATATGAGTATGGAAATCAATAACAAAGCTCTTCCCTGATTTGTTCCAAAGGAAAGGCAATGTGAATGGGATCTGTCTCTTCTTCTGTTCTCTGAAAGCGGGGAGACTTTGTTCCTCTTGGCCATTAGAGATTTGTTTTAACTTTTTTGAAGTAAAATGCCATGTTGGTGTGCAGAAGTATGTATCTTGTGGCATAAAGGAAGTTTTATCCTTATTGTATATCAAATATTTTCTGCTTTTGCTGTTTCTGCCTTGTGTGTTTTAAAGGGGCCTCAGCTGTCTCTTACTCTAAAACTTTTGTTGTTTTTATCATTACTAAATGTAGTGAAATTAGGAGGGCAGATGTAATCACTAGTAAAGGAAATAGATGGTTATTTCTTGTCATGGTGAAATTTAACTGAGTACTGATAGTGTCACAAAATAACTCTTTCTCTGTTTGCCTTCAAATTTTTCTATAATTTCAAACTCCCCAAAATCTAATACTGGTCTTTTCTTCGATTAGTTGCCTGGGCTTTATAATTCTGGGTTATTACAACCAGTTTGTTATAACTTTTGCAGTCTAGAAGTTTGATTTTTAGCCCACACTAGAGCAAAACCAAAATAATTTTAGTATCTTTGTGAAAAGGATTCTGTCTTTTAAGAATCTTGTGTATTTATGTTCAGGAAAGGAGTCTCAAAAAGATTTTGCATCCAACCATTTTGAGGTTGAGACCTTGTCTGCCTTAGTTTTCTATTCTTACACTTGCTGCATTCTTAGTCAGGAGAAGCAAGTTCTTAGTTTGTGTCTCCAAACAATAAAGTGCTGTTGTACCACTTGGACTCCAACAGGGAAACTCTGACCCTGACCTCTGTGATGTAAGAAATTTCCACCTTCTTCACTCTGCTATCACATTTTATTTCCTTTCTAGGAGAGTCAGCAGGATGGGATGGTGAGGTGGGTCTTAACTGTTTCAGTTTAGTTTGGCTTATACTAGGCACACACAGAGCTGGCAGAAATATGGACAGAAGTTGTTTTACTTTCTAGAGCTCTGTTTAAATCCCTAGTGTTTGTTCTTTGTCTCTTTTTTTTTTTTTTTTTTTTTTTTTTTTTTTTTTGAGGAAGAATGGGAAAAAGAGGGTAAGGAGGTAATTTGAAGGCCTTTTTATGTTAAGGCCTATAGAGGTCCTGTGGTATTTTGCTGGTTTCATTTTCTGTGCTGACTGAGTAGGACAGTGTGCTGCCAGTGACCCTGACCTTAGGGGTAATAGATATTTGTGCAGCCAATCTGTCCTTAGATTACCTACCAAGTTATAATCCATACTGTCTCAGTTATATTCCTACATGATAGTATTCCTGGAAAACCAGGGGAAGGGTAAGTTTAATGCAGTGATGGTAATAGAGTGCTTTTTAAGAAGTGCTGCTTAATTGTTGTTTCCTCTTCCATTAAACAGCTATTACTGCAGGAAAGCTGGCTGCTTTATTAGAAAACAGAAGTTTGTTTACAAGCTGTAATGGGAGTGAATAAGTGAAATTATATAATTCAAATTAATTTTTATTGCTAGTAGGGTGATGCTTTTCTTCTGGGAGTAAAGCCGTAATACTGCGATACTATTTCTAGGCCTTGCTGGAAATGGTGTGTGGTGCCAAGGTGGTTGTCACTGGAGATGGATTTGTTCCTGGAGAAAGGAGTGTCATTATCATGAACCATCGCACACGAATGGACTGGATGTTCCTGTGGAACTGCCTGCTGCGATACAGCTACCTCAGACTTGAAAAAATCTGTCTCAAATCCAGTCTCAAAAGCATTCCGGGATTTGGTATGTCACTAAACCCTTTAATTTGAAAGGAAAGTATGTTCAAATTATGTCCAGCACAGTTCATAACCTGCTAAATGCCATAGGTTTAAATTCTGTTTCGGTATTTAAAAAAACCTTGTGTAAAATATGTGGCATGTGGAGCGATTAAACCATAAATCTCCAGAGGACACCTGGACTACATGCCTAAGCATTTCTTTTTTAAGGTCCTACGTGTGCTGCTCTTGCTCGTAGGTAAAAATATTTCTGCTTTACAGACCGAAAGCGTTTTCAAGATGATGAAAAACAATTTTCAGTTTTTTCAAAGTCTCTTTCAGCATTGTGGTTTGAGTGCTATTTCACCCCACATTGCAAATGCTGTCATCAAGCTTCTTTCTTCGTTATCCAATGTATACTATTGTGAAGATTGAAAAAAAAAGCTCTGTAGGCAATTGCAAAGTTAATGGTTCATTTTAATAACTAATTTTAAATTGAACTTGGCTATGCAATATATGCTGTGCAGGATATGAAATCATCAGGATTTATAGTGATGTCGGCTGGAAACAGATCTGAGTTGCACGTATTCAGAGACATTGTTTCAGATAGTCCAAAAAATTGTTGCGCAAATGCTTTCTGAATAAATAGGTAGACTTATCTGAAATAAAAGCATCTCTGCATTTTATTTATCGCTTAGATTTATTTGCTGTTTTATACAAAACTAGCTTGGGCAGGATATGCGTCAACTTTATGATGTCGAAAAGTAACCTTATTTACGGTTGCCTTTTGTCAGGCCATTTGTCTGAACAGATAATTTTGGCAGGATTCCATCCTGAGGAGCTCTCCTACTGGTTGCATTGTATTGCATTCACTGTTGCATTGTATTGCATTCACTCTTCTTAAGTAAGAGCAGCAACAGAGTAATGTGCTTTTTTTTCCCTAACAGCCACATGTTAAGGTCAATTTTGCGTGACAAATCTCTTTTAATGTGACAGGAAATGAAGAAATGCATATTTAGGTATCTTCATTATAGAGCAGAGATGTTTTGTAATCTTGGAATCAGCTGCATATGCAACTTTTTAAAGCAATGATGGAAGATGAAATCAGGAGTATACTGGGGAAGATTCATAGATTTCTCTCTTCAAAAATAACATATGTTTTGTTATGTAAAAAAACCATTTGTATGTGTGCTTTTTAATGCCTTTAACAAAACTGGAAGGTCAGCTCCAGGAACTTGGATGCTCAGCTATGCTTGGTAAAATTTGGTTCCTGAAATAGTGTTAGGATTGATTTTTTTTTTACTTATTTTTTTTTAATTCAGTTCTCAGTTCTCTGCATGAACTGAGCACGTCTAATAGAGTTGATCAGTGGGCACAGGCAGATGGATCTGTGTCAGTTCAATATTAACAGACCATGATGCCATCTTTGTTCTGATGTAGCAGCTTAAGCCACTAGCAAAATTCTGGGCTCATACTCCGCTTTGTGATGTAGAGGTGACACAGGCAGATATTTGCTCCTGTAGTTTGCATTACAGGATGACAATTACCGGTGGTAGAGCTGACACCTGGGTCTGTAGTGTTATAAACCACTATTTTTATGCCAGATCCCCAAGAATCCTCCACAATACATGGGCTTTGAGGACTCTGGTTGCAATTTTGTGAATTATAGCTTATTTTTCAGTAAACTGTTAATGTTGAGTTATTAATCACAGGAGGGGAATTCAGCTAAACTGCATCCTTCACTGAAGCCATGATTTGATATCCAAAAATTCTGAAAGACAAGCTTTTGTTTTATCATAGTGTATCTAAAAAGAGGCCTTAGGAATGCATGTCTCTGTGTTCAGTCAGGCTGTGGGTTGGGTGGCATTTTCTTGCAAAAATAAAGTGTTCTGTATAGCCATGTAATTAGGGGATTGTTGGAAAGTGAGACTCTTGGATTAAAAGAAGATTGATGGAAAAAGATGGATCTGTATGAAGTTTGTTGGGGCAGGATCACTGCAGAGAATGGCTTCTAAAGAAGACAACCCTGAATCTCATCAGTGACAGTAGAATTTCTCCCACTTATTGCTCCCAGCCTTGCTGTGTTATGTGATACCCTTAATAAGTGTTTATCAGGTTTTGGGGTTGTTTTTTAAGTTGTGTCCTGTGGTTTTTAACTAAAAGTTTTATTTTATGAGCTTGCAAAAGCCAGAAGATCACTTGGAAATCAGCCAGACAGTTTCAGTGCACTACATCTGTAGCTGATACTTTAGATGTTGGTCATTTCAGATATAATATTTGTGGAAATTCAATGAGCTACTTTCATCATGTCTTTCAGTTTTATCTTTTCATGGATTATTTGTACATAGTCAAGTGTATAGGATTAGGGAAGTTTGATACACTGGCTAAATGTAACTTCGAATAAATCTTAACCTAGTGGTAATCATGCTTGGAGTTTCAGAAATATTTGAGTGAATATGCCATATTTCTTTCAGTGCAATTTTTTGGCGATCTTTCAAAGGCGCCTTTTTTTTTTTTTAGCAAGCATTAAATTGAAAATTATGTTTAAGATAAAGTTTGTAATGCAAACCTTCCATATCCATGTTTCCAAAAGCCTTGCTGTATTCAGCGTAGCACGTTTGTTGTCATAAGTAGTTTCCCATTTGGATGTAAAAATAGGTCTGTGAGAGATTATGCTCTTTCCAGTGGCACATATGATAGGTGAAGGGCAAAGCTGGGAATGGAAATAGATCCAGAGTTCTTGTGACCCCCTTTGTAGGTTAAAAGTGTAAAGGTATCAGATTTAATGAGTCTGTATTACAAGTAGGCAGTTATTTTCTAGTTAATTATAATTAAAATCAGAGGATTCAGTATTTCAAGGAGACACATTGAGTCATTTATCTAGTTCTTAAGTTATTAATTCTTTGCATTCCGGTGTATGAAAAAAACCTTAAAATTGATTAAAGGTGAGCTTTAAAAAATGAAGTCCAAAGAGAAACAGATGGTCCTTTCTTCCTGGAACTGTAGCTTTGACTTGATGAATTGTGTGCAGTAAAGTTTTCAAAAAGAGATATTGCGTTTCAGTAATCTCTATTTCAGAAACATTCTTGCAGCATTTCAGTACATCTTGCCAAAGCTGGCGTCTCGAGGGAGCACTACTCTGCTCTTGGCTGTTGCTGCAGTTTCTCATCTGACATCACCAGAAGCTACTGACACATTCTGCAGTATCAGTTTTCAAGGAGAATTTCTAATGGCATTGACAGTTTCCTGCATGGTCTGACATGACAGGACTTCTCCACAGTACTCATAATAGATAGGAACAATTAATATTCTCATCTATTCTCAATTACTAAGAAGTAGTTTTGGAAGTGATACAGATTATGGTGCAGTTATGTTCAGAATGTGCTATGGATACTGTTCCAGTAGGTACCAAGGAACATACAAGGTAGTGTTAGATGACAAGATAATGACTAGAAGATAGTTTTAATTTTTTTCTTAATAGTTTCAGTTGTGAAAGTCGTCTTGTGATAACCAGTAAGACTTCACTGGAAAGAGGTATATGTTTTAATGATGGACAATTTGAGTGTGTTGGATGAGCTTCAAGTAATATATGAATTTCAGTGGTTAAAGGTGCCTCAACATGTATGTGAAAAATAAATTAAAATTTGGGGTTAATTTGAGTGCCATCAGATAAATTTATGGAAAAGTGAGAGAGGGTGACCAGAGGGACTAATGTCAGTGCATGGCTGCCACATGAGATAATACTAATTCTAGGTTTGCTTAGTGCAGATGAAAAAGGTAAATACCATCATAATTCAGTGTACAAATGTTAAAGTATGCAGGTGTTGCAGGCACCACTGATGGACATATCTTGAAGACTTCCCTGTTTTGAAAAGGCTCACTAAGTCTGCTAAAGGAGGGAATTGTAGTTGAAGCAGACTGAGACAGGAACAGGTAAGGAAAGGACAAGGTGACGAAGAAAAAAGAGGAGAATGCAAAGCTGAGAAGCCTGGAGTAGTTAGGAGCAGAGATAACTGAGTAACTGTCCAGATCTTCATCTCTGGACTCAAGTTATTCTGTGGCTAACACTGCTCTCAGAAAAGATTGCAAGATGTAGGAGCTTTTTAGTCGATGTTTATCACTCATCTGTTCACTCACATGTTGTAGCTCTCAAAGGCTCAAGCTAAGTGCCAGGGGGAAAAAAAAGGACGTTTGCTCTATTTCAGCACTGGGCTTAGCCCCACCAATCTTTTACTACATGTCAGTTGATCCATTATAGCTGTCCAAGTGTGCAAGCCTCGCCTGAAGCAGGCTCAAAGTAATTTGAGTCATCTTAGTTTTCAATGAAGCAGGGCAAAACAACTCAAATTATCCTGCCTTTGCCACAGGCTAAGAGCATGCACACCGACAGCTATGATGGATCAGCTACCATGAAGTAAAATATTGTTGTCACTAAGCCTAGAAAATTTTAACACTTAGCTCAATTGGAGTATAGCTAAAGCAGAATGCTGTGGAGGATCTGTGCACATTTATATTGGAATGGAAGCGTTCGTGCTGCCACAGCTACTTCCATAGGTAGGGATGGAAATGCTTCAGCATAAAGCTTCTTTGTTCAGGCTATAGCTGGATTCACATTAAAATTCTTACCAACAGAGCGTATTAGTTAAAAAAATTAAAACTGTAGCCTACTGAACTTTCTAGTATAGTTCTTGTGTCAAGTATCTTACACTGAAATAGGCTGAGAATTTTGAGGAGCTGTGATGTTTTGTCTTCCAGCAATTCAATTATGAGCTGCCAGACGTAATTACCACAGAGTTGTTATCCTACGTGATTTTGAAAGCAGAAGTTGAAAAGTATGCTCTCTAATGGCAAGCACAATTGTTAATCTACCAGTTGTTCCTGGTGAAGACTCTCTTGAAGAAGTTTTAAGTGGGAATGAAGGATTATTACTTTGCAGCAGAAATGCAGCTTAAGTTGGCTGTAACTTTATGTGCCTTTTTTTTTCTTTTGTAGGGAAGAAAGGCTTAGGAGCCTGTTTCCCAGCTTGTCTCATCCAGGAAAGGCATAATAGGTTTCTCCCACCTCTGTCAGGGAAAAAAAAAATCCCACAGCCGAAGCCAACGAACCTGTGTTCCATTAAACTTTCCTTATCCTTTCTGTATAATAAGGACTCCATTTGCTCTCTACCCCTTTGCCTCTCCAAAATGCACATCAAAAGCGTGAGATCAGATGCTAACTTCTTTCATTCTCCCCATTTTACAGACAAGAAGTGATGAAGGGAAGGGGTTGTTTTGTCCAAGCTCACAGAACAAATAAGAGCAGAATTAGGTTGGTGCGTTTTCCTGACTTGCATTCCTTTGCTGTTACCAGTGGGTTATGCAGCATCTGTAGAGCTCAGCTCCTCAGGCTGGGTTCCCTTCATGGCCCCCCATGGAGGAGATGGAGCATCTGGAGAGGATGCAAGCCTTTGGAACAGCTATTTCGTTGTAGAATCTCTCCCCATTCCTGACTGGCAGTTCAGATGACACATCCGTGGGAGAGTCTCACGCTCTGGTAGAGTCTGCTTGTTCTTCCTCGCAGTCTCACAACTGGAGGTTGTTTTCTTCATATCTTTGGAGATTTTGGTGTGACGTGGGGCTTTTCTCCAGATAACGTATTGGGCAAGACTCATCTTTTTTAATATTTAGGTTTTCATGCGCTGTTTCACTGTATTGATGTATTTTTAAAATGCATCAGAAAAAGCAACTTTCCAGCCATCCCAGAGCCTTTGCTTTAGTTTGCTTTACTTTTGAGTGATGTTATGTTATTTTGGTTTTACACAGTGCATCAAATCAAATAAAATTCAAAGTATTATTTTAAGATGGATACTGTAACTGAAGAGGTTTAATAGTCTGTGATGACATTTATAGCATTTTGTGAGTAGCACTAATATAATGGTAGAGTTAATCATCTAATTGTGTATACTCTATAAAACTGGCATAATTTGGGAAATGAAATGAATTTTCGAATATGAAATGTCCAGATAACATCCTTCTGAACCATGATTAAGGCAGTGAGTATTGAAAGAATACTTTCCAGGAAAATGGTCTATGTCTGGGTGCTTTATGTACATACATATCCTGCTACTACTGTAATGAGTTTTTCCCACATGCTTTCACACAGTCTGTGTATGTTCCTTGGCTGAGAGATACCAGTTCTTCAATGGAATATTCTTTCTAGAAGGTTCCATGGTTGTATTTTCACGGATGAGACCTAGGCCACTGTATCTGACTAGCTCGTTGTCAACATTGTTCTTGCCCTGACAAGGAAATCTTGTACTGCAAACCTTGTTTGAAGAAGCTTCTAATTGTGTTCTAAGTAAACAATAAGCTAAAACAGGGGTTAGTACTGGCACATCCTATATTCTTTCACAAGAGAATGAAGCAGAGCAAAGAAAATGCAGAAAGTGTTAATATGTGACTTGAATGAACATAAAATTTAGAATAATTTGGTACTGAAACAAATGCATGAGAACTATGGGGAAGTCGAAGATAAAACTAACTAATCCGAGCAAGACCAGAATATTTTTCTTTTTTTCAGTTACTCTGAAAATCTGTGTTTCTAACATGGCTGTTAGTTAATTGTTTTAGTAAGGAAAAAAAGGTTTAGGCTTCACATACATTGGAAGAGATGATATTCTGTAGAAGACATTGTAGACTACATGGGATATATATGTATGAAATAGATAATCTGAACATAAACTGGACATGACCATAAAAATAATTTTAAAACAGATGTAGATTAATGTTCAGAGTCTGATAGGGCAACGCAGTAGCAAAAGCATGGTGGTTTTTAAATGGACACCTCACATATAGATTGAATCACATTAACAAATAGACTAAATTAGATGATTCACTATAAAACAAGGGACACTACTATGAATTTATATTTGTGAATTTTCTCTCTTAGTTTATCTTGTAATTTGCTGAAAGAATTCACCCAGTCAGATAGTAATCATTCAATTCATTATACTCGTATTAACTGAATTATTGGAAATGAGCATGGTTAAAGAAAACTTGCCAGGAGCAGAGATTGTACTTTATAATACTGTTTCAAGAAGCATTTTTTTCTTTATTTTCCTAGTTTGTGCACTCAAACCATTACATTAAAAAAAAAAATCTTTTGCTTTGGGCTTTTAGACATAAAACTGTCTAGGAAATAGGAACAACAGCAAAATGTCCAATTCTAATTGAATTTGCAGAAATGTGCTTATCAGTCTGTACTGATTAGAACTCAGCAGTGTATATGCACAGTAACTTTATGCCCTGGCTTCCTGTGTGATTTTCTGTGTGCCGGCATCTTTTCAATACCCACAGATCTTTGAAACAGGGAACATTCAGAACTGCATACTTGTTGCCTTGTGGTAATTCCATGCAGCAAAACACTTGGAGTAACAAACTGTTAATGGGCCCAGTTATTTGTGTACAGTGGGATCATGCGTTTCTGAGTGATTTCCCTTATTAAGCCTGGATGTCTGGTTCTCTAATGCCTCAAAAGCCCTGATCAGGACCAGACCCATGTTGAATTCAGGCACACTGAATAAGGCTTTTATTTTTGACCAAGATAATGCTATGAAAAAACAGTGAATAATGCAGTGGAAGAAAAGAGAGCGGATGAATGAATATAATAGCAAACCCCATAGTTGGACCTTTTACCTTCCTACTTGTTTCTGTAGTTTTGAATCATTTGTTGAATTTGTTTGCAGGGGGTTTAGTATTGTCAGTTGTTCTGTTACATTGCTACAGGTAATATACATAGATACCATTTTCTTGAGGGATGTGTGTGTATATGTTTGCTGTCAATATCAGCCATAATATCCCTCTTTGAGATGTGACATATTGGGGATATCTAATTTCTGAGGTTAGCTATGTGAAATTGTGATACAAGACCAAACAAAGACTTTTTTTTGGCACAACTCAGCTGTTTCTCTCTTTTGTCCATTGCCGCATCCATCCTTGGTATCTGCTTACTTCCAAATTACCTTTGCAATGAAAACACACTCAAGAAATATCAGCTCTGAGTGTTGTTTTCTTTTAAAGGATTTTAGGGTGAGGAAAATAGAAGTGCCACATCTTAGAATTTAAAAAGCTTTGGACTTGGAGCTAGCATTTTTAATACAATACTGCAAATTCTCGACCTGCATAAGCTGTAGTTTGCTTTATCCCCAAGGCAGTAAGGAAATTCTGATGTACAGCACATCTCTCTATTTCAATAGCAGGCTTTTCTTTTTGTGTAAGTGCTTTTTTTTCTGTGTAGAATTATATCCCTATAGGATACATATCATTACCGTGTCTATGTTCCTAGAGATTTTAAGCTGCCTTGTTTATTTTTTTAGCTCTGAAAAGTTGATTTAAAGGTCAATATGGCTAGCTAGTCTCTCTGGTAGGTTTTTGCACTGCTGTTCGGCAATTTTGAACAAGAGCTGTGCTGTGTAATGCTTTTTGTGTGCTTTTCCAAGCAATGTTAGTCATCCAAAATATGGGCCCCTGTAAGAAGATTATTTTAGCAAAGAAATGGATGTGCATTGTTATGGTTTCTTTAGCGTTGCTGTTTCTCTGCTTGGTTTTTGTCATCAATGATTTCTTAAGAATCTGCAAATCCAAAGGCAACCATTTTTCCCCAGTCAAGTATATGCTGCCTTTGCTAGGAAAATTCCTGTTGTCTAGGAGCTTTTAGACAACCAGAAAAGCTGTGCTAAAAGAGCAAAATATATTTAGTTTTCTTGAACAATATGTTGACCTAAACTGAACAGCAAGTCTCACTGCAGGCTGCATGAGAAGGGACTGCCTTCTGCTGCTTATTTGTAAATCTTACTGATTAGCAAAACCTTTCATCCTGCCCCTTGATTTGCTGAATTCCTCTCGTTTCCCCGTGCATTGCCATTTGGCTTCCACATCATGTCTTGGACTTGTCACATGTTTTTTCTGCAGCAGCACAATGCAGACACATTGGAATGGAAATCAAAGCAAGAGCTGCTTTTGCTTTGTTCAAAGGCAGGCATCTGTGTGGGGTTTCCTTTCCCACTTCACACTGGTGGGATGGTGAGCCACGTGAACAGCAGTCACTGTTCCCACTGGTGCACGAACCAGGGCTTTATAGGAATCAGGAATTCATGGTTTTGTTGCCTGGAGGCCTTGAAGCATGAGCAAATGTGGAAATTTTTCCACTGTCATAGTTGGTAAAATAGCTTGGCCCAGCGTGCTGTGCTGGGGTAAGTCGGCAGGAAACCTGGGTCCTTTACTCTTAGTCATCCATCTGTTAGGTAATCTCTTCCTATTTGAACAGTGAGGACTGTTTTATCTAATTAGATAAACACTTAAAGATAGACACATTCTTCCAGAACACTGGATGTTATTTATTGGAAAGGTTAGAAAATCAAACCTGTTGTTTCTCTTAAAAACTGGATGCCTTCCAACTCCTTTCCCACTCCTTCTCCCTGACATCGTACTGTCATTACATTACTGCTTCTGTTTAATTATTCATAGCCCATATATAACACCACCACTTAGAGCAGGAATGGGAAACTACTGCACTATATCCTCTGCTTTATGCAGTTTAGTCAGGTAAGTTGCCCAAGCAGCGTCTTTTGTTAGTAGCTAAAGGTGTTTATAATTTGATGCTCACAGTGCTATTGAGCTAGAGTGAGTTTATGTGCAAGTTTTGTTATAATCTAAAGCCTTGTGCTGCATTAAGAAAGGTAGGAGAGAGGATGGGATCTGGCAGTTTTTTCCGTATTTCCTTTGTTATGGACCAGAATCACTCCTAAGGAGCTGCTGACCTAGGAAAGTATCAGCAGGCTTCCTTAAGTGAGCATTTATTTTGTTTTTCACTTCCATTCTTTCAGCGTACAAACTCTGCTACAGTGAGAACACCAGGACTGAATAATTTAGGCCTGGTGTGTGATACCAGACAATAAAATGGCTTAGCACAGTGCAGGTTTCCATATACTAACTTAGCTGAAGTGTCCTGCATACGTAGAACATAAAAAAGGTCTGGGCTGAGGGCTAAGAACAATTGGAAAAGAGCGAAACCACAGCAGAACTTTCCTAATCTCTGTATTTTTCCACTCTGTCCTGTGGAGCATCTGCATTCTCACAGTTGTAAATGCTATGGTTCAAGGCATCTCTGTTTCTGCTCAGAGGGATTTTGTCCTTTGCATTGTCCATTTTTATGATTTTGATATCAGATGAAGTATCACAGAATGTCTTAAGTTGGAAGAGACCCATAAGGACCATCAAGTCCAACTCCCTGCTTCTTGCAGGACTACCTAAAACAAAACCATATGATCATAGGAGCATCAGTCAGGTGCTCTTTGGACTCTGCCAGATGAGATGCTGTGATGACTTCCCTGGAGAGCCTGTTCCAGTGACTGACCACCCTCTCAGTGAAGAACCTTTTCCTAATATCCAATCTGAACTTCCCTGATGCACTTCTGTGCAATCTCCACATATCTTCTAGAGGAACCAAATGCTTGGGCACCATTTGGTGTGAGAAGATATCCTCTTTATGTAATACTAGTGTGGAAATGAAGCCCTGATTAGTTCAATTTCGAATGCTAATTTGGGACCATTTTTGTGCCACGTATCGTAGCAGTAGGAGATGATTACTTGCCAAAAGATAGCATAGTGTAATGGGTTGAACCACTACACATAGTTAAATTACATCAGTTATTTAAAAGTTACTGTAAAATGTACCTTTATTTTTTTTCCTGCAACCAGTTTGTTTAAACATGGATAGCCTCTGTTAATAAAGCTATACTGACACTTCTTGATACTGCTGGGGTGGGAATGTGGTAGGTGCATAAATGCACATAAAATGTTATGGTCAAGGTTGAGTTTCCTTTACGAAGAGTTTTTCACAAATAGAGTACGCAAATTTGAAAAGATTTGCTGAGACTGCATTCTGGGCATTTCTTTTCTCAATTAATAAAACCACTTCTAGTATTCAGTTGTCTGAATATCATTGATTATCTGGATATCTGAGAGGCATTAGGTCCATATTGCAGAAGGCATGTTAGTTATGCAAGTTCCATCCATTTAACTGATTTAAAAATTAGAAGTATTCACCCCATGATATAGGTCACAAATCTTTAACAATACAATTAATGTTTCTAACCAGTACAGAAGAGATAATGCAGCAGGTTAATGTATTATCCAGGCTGACTGAGTTATGAAGTTGATTTGAAAATGAGTGACTTTAATAAGTAGTTTTCTAGCATATGGTCCTTGCGAGATACTGCTACGAACAGAATATAAAGAAATCCTGTGAAGAGGAGCTGAAGTAAAGGGCAAGAATAACACGCTGTAAGTCACCAGCAAAGGAAAAACAGGCTTTGAGAATGGTGGTGAGCAAAGAGGAGAGTGGGCAGCTGTGATGTTTTCTCTTTGATGTGCAGGATCTCTCTGCAGGTTTTCTGATGAGGTACAAGCTCGCCAAGTAGGGTGGCAAGGCAATGTCATGCTCTTCTGAGCCCTGTTTAGGAAGGGAGTATCACAGGCATGTGGTGGAGCTGGAGCCCTGATTTTTCATCCTGCTGTCTGAGCTAATGGACAGAACTTGTAATATTATGTGATACGCTGTATACTGTATATTTCTGCCAAAAAGAGCCAAGAATACTTACTGAAGATAATGGGGTGTGACCCCTGAGCTGCAGGCTCAGCAGCAGTTTCGCTTACTTCACTGCATTACGTTGTCAGTTTGATGGCAGGCTGCAAATCTTTGTGTGTGTTAATGCAAACAAATAGATATACATAATTTTTTAAAATTCTATAATCAAGTGTAAATAAAAGCTTTGTATTTTCTTCTGTGAGTAATGAAAATTATAAGGAGGTGTATGTAATAAAGCCCTCAAAGGAACAGATACTTTCTGATTTTAAATGCTTCACCTCAGAGAATCAAAGCATTGTTTAGGTTGGGAAAGACCTTCAAGATCATCATCAAGTCTGAGTACATCCCTAAGCACTGCATCCCTAAGTACCACATCTACACAGCTTTTAAATACTCCCAGGTATGGTGACTCAAACCCTTCTCTGGGTAGCTTGTTCCCAGGGCTAGCTTGACACCCCTTTTGGTGAAGAAATTTTTCCTAGTATCCAATCTGCATCTGATGCAAGTTAGAGCCATTTCCTCTTGTCCTGGTGCATGTTACCTGGGAGAAGAGATCAACCCCCACCTTGCTACAACCTCCTTTCAGGACAGCATTGACCCTATTCTTGCTCTGGTAACTTGAGTTTTGCATTTTGAACGCATTTATGCATTCTTTTTTTTTTGGCAATCCACAACTCTTTTTACAGGGTAACCAAGTGCTCCTAATCAGAGTTGAGGACAGGCGGGCAGCAGATAAAATGTTGTGTCTAACATAATTTATAAAATTCTTTGGAATAACAGACACTGTGGAAGTATCAGAGTGAAATGTTGCTAAAGGTGTATTTTTTTAAACTTTAGGCTGGGCGATGCAGGTTGCAGCCTTTGTTTTCATTCAGAGAAAGTGGGAAGATGACAAGAGTCACTTTGAAAAAATGCTGGATTATTTCTGTGACATTCGTGAACCACTACAACTCCTCATCTTTCCAGAAGGAACTGATCTCACAGGTAGGCTGCATTTGTCATCTTCTCAGGGAATGTTCAACATGGAAATTCTCTGTTGTTTATAGAAAGAACTTAAGAAAGTCCAGGGCAGGAGCAAGACTTGGTTCTCATGGGTAGTAGAAATGACAGTAAATGATCAAACGATGTGCTGATTCATGTGAGAGGCACAAATGTGGTTCCACTGAGAGACTTTGCCAGTCTTCCAGAAATAACTTACATTTCAGAGCATCTGATGATTGGCACTGCTTTTTATTGGTCAGTACTGTACCTACGCTGCATTAGCAAAAGCAGGTTTCAAGACCTGGAATATATCACTTGCATACTCCCATTTCCTGAATTACTGTGACAAAATAATTTCATACCTATGAAAGAGTGGCTGAAAAGGACTAATGATTCTATTTGATTTCTTGCCTAAGGTTTTAAGAGGGGAACATGGAGATGCTTGTTCCTTAGGCCGTGTAAGCACTGTAAGTAGTCTGTATCTGCCTCTACAAGGGAAATAACTCTGTAAAACAAATGTTGAGATTATCATAGGAGTAAATTTGATGAATTTGACCCTGTAGTATTAATTTTTAATCAAATATCTACCTTAATACAGGTATCTTACGGCATCAGTAGCAAGCTGTTAACCAGTGTTGAAGACAGCTCTATTGCCTATAAAAGAAAACATTATATGAATGTTCTGTGGTGGTTCATGCCTCCAGCATGATGCCTGATTTGATAAGCATTATCTTTAAATAGAAAATCAATTGCAATTAAGCTTCTACCTTTTAGCTTATTTAGAAGATTTTTGCTATACTTTCCATTGCAGATATTCACAAATCATATTTTATTGCAAAGCCACATCAGTAAGTACTAGACATGGTATAAAAATAACTAGCATATGCTGCTGTTTTTTCTTCTGTATTCCAAATATCCTTAAAATGGGTATGTATGTAGTATTCAGATGCTATCACACTGAAGGGAATTGTCATCACTTGATCGGCCTTCCTAAAAGAGGATAAATTCATTGAACGTTCCTGGACTGCTTCACATGATATCTCTTGTCGAATTGGTTATCTTGTATCTAAAGTTAGGAAGAAGGATGGAATTTTCTTCACTAAAAGAGTGGTGAGGCTCTGGAACAGAGTGCCCAGAGAAGCTGTGGATGCCCTATCCCTGCAAGTGTTCAAGGCCAGGTTGGATGGGGCTCTGAGCAGCCTGGTCTAGTGGAAGGTGTCCCTATCCGTGGCAAGGAGTTGGAACAAGGTGATCTTTAAGGTGCCTTCCAGCCCAAACTGTTCTATGATTCTATTAAATTATCTCACTTCAGCTTTTTTCTTTGAATTCATGAGGAGCTATCTCATCCTAGCTCTAAATTATGAAGTACAATCTTTATCTTACTCATGGAGTCAGGAGACACCTCCTTAGAGCACTCGCACTCTCTGAACAGGTGTTTCCATCTCAAGATGTCTGAAAGAATTAGATTGTTTGGAATTTATTTTGTAAATTATGTATGCCTTCTAATCTCTAGAGGAATCTAATATTCCTGACAGACAACAGATTTTTAAGGAATTGAAGAAGTTTTGTACTGCAGCTTTAAAAAAGATTTGGCTGAGGACTGAGACAGCCACAGTGTGTTAACACTTGTGCTGCAGAGTCCAAAAGACAGTGGTGAGGGTGTTCCCACCTGAATGTAGAGCTGCTTAAGGAAACACAGGATTTTCTCTGTGCTGTAGTTACTGATATAAATGACTCAGGCTAAACTTAGGTGTATACACTGTTGGTACCATCCACTGAGAAAATCATGGAAACAAATTTCTCCATTTAATATCAAAAAAAATTTCTAATTAAATTTTTGAACACAGGTTGTTGACAGATTTTTTTCTTTATAGCTGTGTAACATGTACTCTTTAACTTCACAATGCCCAGTGGAAGGCTGCACTAACAGTGCTGTTCTGCTGAGGCCACCACAGGTGGGTGTGAGCGGCCCAGGAGGAAGCAGAACCGTTGGAAAGGAGGGAGTGATGGGTAGGGAAGACAATAGGGCACTGCTGTCTTGGCTTCTGACATGTTAAACTGTCCTGTGTTTACCACTCTTAACTTGCCATCAAGTATTGGATGCTACTTTGATATTACATTTGTGCATAAAAGGATGTATAGAGACAGGCAAAACCCTGGGACTTCTTCTGTGGAAGTAAATAGCTCTCCTTCTCCGATTGTCTTCACAGGAAATATTGCCTCTTACATATTTTAAAATATTATAGGAGACAGGGAAAAATCCCTTGACAAGCTAATCCTGACCAAGCAGTAAATTTCTGCCATATGAGAATGCTAGAACATAATATATGTAACATTTTGAAAAAATTATTTCCAGAAAACTGTTATGTTATTGACATATTAGGACCTGTTCCATCCTTTAGAATAAGAAATAAACTGTTGTTTTGTTCTGAACAGTTGCTCAAAATTCTAGGGAATGTTTTGCAAAAATAGAGGCAATGACACTGTTTTCTGACCAAATGGTGAAACTGCTAATTACTTCTGAAAACGAAATTCCTCTGGTGCTTAAAATGAAGAGTAACATTCTATATCACTGAATAGCAGAATTGCTGTGCAGCTCTATGCAGCTGCTATCATATTTTTACCCTCTCAGTGTCCACATGACAATGATAGATTTACTCCTCTTGATAATATTTTCAGGTATTTGAGAATGAGATTTCAAAGAAATGTAAAATAAGTCTGTATTTATACATGGGCTACTGCCTCACTTTAAGGTGGTGAAGAACTTTGCAGTGGAAGATGCTACGTAAATAAATTTTAGAAATAGTGATGTCATGAACCCTGAACATTGTATTTTCAGGGGGGGTTGTATATGGGCTGAGGTAATAATTGTATAATTATATACTTATTTCTGATAGGTTGACCATCTTTTCACTCTGGAGTACTTGAAGGTTAAAGCTGAAAGGTATTTTATTGTAATTGCTTAAAAAGAAGCCCTCAGCAGGTAAACATGTAGCCAGACTTTCTGAAGCCCTGAAGAAAACAAAGCAACCATGAGTCTCATGCTTCCAGGAGGCTGGAATACAACCCACCATATTGCCTGTTCTTTTGTTTTTCTTGGTGTCCCTTACAAGATTGATTGTAGTAATTCTTCAGAAGGCAATGACAGAAAAAAAAAGTTGCTGTCTTGCTCTGTGCCTGGTAAAGCCTCATTTCCTCTGGATTTGTGTTTGCATCCCTGTACATGGTCCTTTCTTCACGCCAACTGCTCCTTTTCCATATGTTTCCTTCCGTGTGACATTTCCTCCACAAAGCTCTTGCCACTGCCTTGGCAAGAGGTGTCGTGTGCTGTGGCTGCCCCTCACCAGTCCCTGTGTCGCCCAATGGACTCTGCATGCTGTGCTGAGAGCCCTGGCACACAGACAGCCATGGACCCCGCCCCGGATTCTCCCTTATTCACATCTCGACTCTCAGAAGCTTCCCTTTACCCAGTTTTTTCTAAAGCTTCTGCTGGTCTGGATTGTCTTTGAATCTCTTGTCCCCGATAAACTTTGTTTGCAGGGGACAGTAGCTTCAAAAGTTAAGGGGAGCAAACAGGTGGACCGAGTGTGATTGCACAGAGCTTTTTTCCTTGAGGAACAGCTAAAAATCCAGTAGGAAAGCTTGCTGGAGTTCAGATTTTGGCAGGAATGTTGTGATGTGGATGGCAAAAGGTAACAATCAACTGCAGTTGGATTTTTAACTTTGCTAGTAAATGTGATGTGCTT
The DNA here is from genome assembly GCA_013397775.1 of Eulacestoma nigropectus. Classification (NCBI taxonomy): domain Eukaryota; kingdom Metazoa; phylum Chordata; class Aves; order Passeriformes; genus Eulacestoma; species Eulacestoma nigropectus. Next base: position 384,660 of record VZTE01004039.1, on the reverse strand, counting down.
TGGTAGTACAAAGAAAATATTGATCAGAAGCACTGGTGGGGATTGCTCTAACATGGAATAGGTTGAAAGTAGCACAAGTAAGAAAAATTGCTTCATTTTTTCTCAAAATATTGACTGTGAGCCAATATAGCTTTTTCATTTCTATGCAAACCTCTAATAGATAAATGAGGATTTTATTTATTTATTTAGTATGAGAGCCTTTTGGAGTAGTCATTTATTCTTTCACTGTCAGGCACTAATATAATTTGAGAGTACTTGAAGTCATAGAAGAACATGCATGTTTTTATGAGCAAGTTTTTATCACAAGTGAAATTAAAGGAAAAGGCAGTAGTTAATATCAAATTTCAGCTCACAAATTAAAAATAGAATTTTACTAAAAAAAAAAAGATTTGTTCATTTTCATTTTATGCACAGCTTTTCAGGAGCAAAAGGAATTTAACTTCTTTAAAATCTGCAACTCAAAAATCAAGAAAATGTGTTAGCATCATTTCTTCTTCCAGTTACTTCAAATGAAATTTTGAAGTGGAGTGCTTCTAGAAAGTGTTGACTTTCAGCTATTCCACTAATTTTACAGTGTGGCAAATGGGATTTGGAGAAAAATGGGGAAAAAATGTAATCAAATTATTTACCAAAGCTGGCTCGGGAGCAAAAAAAAAATAAGAAGTTTTGGGCAGAACCCTTAAATTCTTGTATTTTTGTGTAGTTTGATAGTTGCTCTGCAGAAGAGTGTAAAGACTCAAATAAACTGGATGGTGGTACTTGTTACCACCCCAGGGAACATGCTCTGAGAGGCTGCATGCATTAGCTGAAGGAGACGGGAGGAGAGGCAAGTTGATGTGAGACCTGAGGAGACAGAGCATGAAGCAGTTCTGGAAATGTCCCACATCACCCTCAGTTGATAAACTGGTGGCTTTCCATAAAAATAACTTATTGTCCTTATTCTTTTTTAGCAGCAAGTAGAACCAATGTGTTAAAATACTCCTAATAGGAATGATGAGCAAAAACTTGGGGAGTAAATTCACTTTGACTTAAAGACAGTGTAAGAAAGAAAATACTTATTCCTAGAAAGCAACACTTGCTCAGCCTTTCAGAGGGTTTGGTGACAGGGGACATTACCTGTAGCCAACCAAATGATGAGAGTGGCCTTTTGGGATTGAGGAGACCCAAACCAAGTGCATTTCCAGGCCCTGTTTCAAGAGCTACTTGATGCTATTTGTGTTGGTAGTTTGGGAGAAAAGAACATATGTTTCCTGTTTTTAAGGAAGTTTTTAGGCATCTTTCACTTTTTTTTATTAGTCCACCTAAGACTGTTATAAACTGGCCTGTGGAGCAATAAGACATCTGCATGTTTTGCAGCACTGACAGTGCAGCCTGGTCTATTGATTAAGGGATTTTAAAGAGGCTTTTGTTGTGTGAATTCCCTCAAGTTGCAGAGGATATAAAAATGGGTTTCTAATTTCCTGGATCGGTTTTCTAACGTCTAGGTTTCGTAGAATGGGGAGCATTGCATATTCTGCCCTTTGTTGGCTCTGGTTCTGAGCAGCAGAATTCGCTCTGAATTTCCCCCGCAAAGGTTTGGGCACTGCTGTCTGGCACAAGGATCCCAAACAGCAGTGGGCACGAAGGTCCTTACACTGGATGAGATGGCAGTCAGAGCATTTAGTCATAAGTTATGAAAGAGTAAGAAACTGTTTTTTTTCCAATGCCAAGATTACAGGAGGGGGAGGAAGGGCATGGTTCCTACTTTTTTTGTAAAGTGGAGGCTTACCCTATCCTTGCTTTCAGTATATCATCAAAGCACATTGACCCGCCTGACTTGCTGTAATAAATAATGTTTAATGCACAAAGACCTGTGGCTTTATAGTTGTTAGGAAGGGGAGAGGGAGATGATTTTTCCAGATGACAATGATCGTTGCATTAGCTGGGAGCATTATTCTAGTTGTAAAATCCCATTACACTAGGGTCATGCAAAAGGGGAGGGGAACAGTCTCTGTTATATAAAACTTGCAGTCCAGAGGCAAGACAGGCATACAAATGTCAGGAAATAGCTGAATAGTGTTGGCCAGTGTGCCGATGTCCAGCTGTTCACACATTTCAGAAAGGCAGTGTAAAGGGAAATTTGGAAGATGTTTTGCAGATGTTTACAGTGAGTTCTTTCCAAGTACAGGGAGGTGTACTTAGAGGGAGTTTGAAGATGATTACTTCAAGGCAATGGGCACTGGAGGTCCCAGATCTTTCTTGCAGCATCAATTAGGTCTTACTCAGAGAACGTAAGTGCCCTTTCACTCCTTGGTTATGCTTTGGTGCAAGTAGGAGTGTTTTGCAAACCCAAGGAGTTCATTTTCATGTTCCCTCTGAAGCAAAGTGCTAGTGAGCAGACACACAGAGATAGTTTTGCTGAGTGCTCATTAACTGTGTGCAGTTTGAGATGCTTAAAACTTAGAATCTTTTTTTCAGACTGCTTAACTTTATGTAGATTTATATGGCACTTGTGTCTCAAAGCTCAGATTGACTTGATTTGCAGATTGCAAATTTTCTGAAGTGAAACCCAAACTTGGATATGCAGAAAATTAAGAAGATGATACTTCTGTCCTGTGGAAACATTAAGAGTTTTGTGATAAATTAATTTAAATAATTTTACTTAAATCACCCCAGAATCTGGAAAAGAGCTCTTGATTTGGGTATTTTTTATAGGAACACGCTTGGTTATCGGTGTCATTTCTTAGAAAATAATTTTAGTTGTTGAGCTAATACTGGTACACTTAAGAGGTAGAACCTGTTTTTTTGGAGGGGTGTTTAATAATTACCAGATTACTGTTGCCTCTTCAGCCATTCCAAGTCTTGCTCATGGCTCACTTTGCAAGTTTTGCCATTGCAGTGGGAGTCTGCAAGGCGAGTCCCACTTTGCTGATTCAGAATAGTCATTTGCAGTATTGAATGGAGTAGTAGTTGAGCGGGCAAAAATAGATATTCTGACCATGTGGTTAAAGACATATACATTATGTCCAAGGGAAGATAAATTAAAGTTACATAGCCAAGTGTAATTTTAGTATTTCACACATTCTGTGATTTTAGCAGTGCTTTTTGAAGTTGTCATATTTTTCGAGTATTTGTACGTTTTGGCAATTTGGCAAGAATTAAGTCTTTGGATCCTCTTTGCTGAATCACTTGCTTGGCTACTGTGCAGCAGCTTTCCTTTCCTCCAAATCACATGGTCAGGAAATCTGTGCAGTGAATCTTAAGGCCTGCACGTATGAAAAGCAGCACTCTTAGGCATGGAAACAGTAGGTCACAAGGAAAAAATATTCAGTATACTGATACATTATAGCATTTATTAATTGGTAGACAAACCTTTAGGAGGGGCACCAGCATTTTTTATAAATAAAGAGGGCATGTAATTTAGGGAAAAAAGAAAGATGGAGGAATGTTGCATTTCATCAAAAAGGAAATCTCTCGCTGCTGTTGATTTGTTCACTCTTGCTTTGTGCCTTTACAGGAAAAAATGATGAGGGTTGTAAGGGGAAGGATTTATCTCTTAAGTATCCCTTCTGTTAAATGATTAAACAGCAATATGTTTTCCATTACTTTACTCCCATCTCTGTTAAGCTTAACTGTGCATCCTTAAAAAAGTTCTTTTTCTGCTTAAAAAAAAAAACCAGATTACTTAAGCAGTGATTTTGTTCCATAGATCTGTTGCTGGTATTTTGTCTTTTAAACACCTGTGAAACTCCATAAATATGAGTTATTTAGTAAGTTATTTGATCAAATTGATTTTTGCCATGTTGCCAAGGGAACGTTGCATGTGTTCGTTGCCTTTTGGCCCCGGGGAGGCACAGCAGGACCCACAGTAAAGATCTGAGTGTAGCCAGCAAAGTCCGTTTGGCTGCTGGCTGAGGCTGCTTGGAAGAGCCTCCTGCACATCACAGGAGAGCAAATTGCCTCCTCTCCACCTATCTCCAGAAGTTTTTGCTTTGGTGTCCATGTCTTCCTTGCTTAGTGGCCTCTCTTAGCAACCAGCCCTGGAAGGCCTTTGGTTTTCTCACGAGAGGTTCTTGATTACCAGAGGTTGGGAACACGTTTGTCATGGGGTTTAGCTGTGCTGCTTTCCAACTGCCTTGCGTGTACGCTGTGTCCAGTGTCAGGCACGTGTTGTGACACTGAAGTGCTTGGTCAAAAAACTTAAATGGGGTTGGTATGTGCAGCACAGGTTAATGAATAAAACATGGTGAGTTCAGAATGAAGATGTAAAATACCATTTTAATGTATTAGATTAACTGCTTTCCTCTAATGTTTTCTTTCTGAAATAAGTTTAACATGCTTAAACACTGACTTCAAGGTATTTCTGTTCATGATATCAAACCTACATTACTGTATATTGTGCCTTTTGAGTTGAAAAAACCCCAAAACGCAATTGAGCCAATTAACACATTTTACTGTAGAATGGGTATTGAAGTGTGCAGAGAACTGTTAACAGACTATTAATTTATAAATTTCAGATTGCATTTGATAAGTATGAAAGGTTTGCTGATTATTTGCTAAAATTAAATGAGAGGGTGAAAAGGCTTTTCTTGCAATCCACGTGGCTCTTCCTCATACCATGGTATGGCCAACTGAAAGCACACTTGTGTCTGCCTCCACATCTGTACTGTGTGAGCTGCTGTTGTACCGTTCCTGTCGTGTAATCATTCCATTTAATCCATGCTCTGCATGCACAGTAACACAGTGGTGCTTCTCTCCTCAGCCAATACCAAAGCCCGCAGTCACGAATTTGCTGAGAAGAACGGACTTAAAAAATACGAGTACGTCTTACACCCGCGAACGACCGGATTCACCTTTGTGGTTGAGCGTCTAAGGGAAGGTAATCCTGCTCTGTCCTTTTTTTTCCTTTAAGGTAACAAATCTTACCCAAGCTGATGTTCACAAAACTGCTTGAAGGAATTTCAGGAAAACTGATCACAAAGCAAGCCCTTGTTTGCAACCCTCCTTAAAATGACTGTAACATGGAGAGATTTGAAAGAGTTGATAAGAGACACTAATATTATCCTGAGGTATGCAGTGAATGAAAGCAACTTTTCTTTTGTTTTGTTTTGTTTTAAATATTTTAGCTTGTTTAGCGGTCTTACCTCAGAAAACTAGTGGAAAAAATCCCAAGAAAGTTCAGCCTGTACCGTCCTCAACCCCAAGTGGGTGGTTGACACTGAACACACAGGCATGTATGTCACTGCCCTCTCTGAAAAGGCTTCTGGGTTTAAGTCTGAGAGCTGAGTAAACAAGTTGTTGTGTTACATGGACAAGGGGAATGCACAGCAGCGTGGAAGTGCAGCAAGTCGGCTGCCCAGTGCTGCCAGATGTTTTGGGTGATGGTGACTCGGAGAAATTGTGTGAAATACAAGTTGTGCTGCTTGGCAGGGTGGTGGGCAAGAGAATGAGTGATACTTGCTTTTTACCCAGAAGTGGTTTTCCATCCCAGTATTAACCTGGGAGTCAGGGTTGAGTCCTTTTTATCAGGAGAACAGAATACAAAGATGTGATTGTTAGATTGAGATGTCTGGGAGTTGTTTTGGGAATGAGTGTTTTGATGAGGTTTGAGGCCATTAGGATATAACCTTTAAATTGTACAAATGTGGCAGGGATTCAACTACAGATGAGTGAATATTTGCAGGATGTATGGTTGAAGAAAATAAACATGTACAGTAGATATGAAGTGACTTTTTTACAGGTTGGTTCTTCAGGGAAAAGCAATTCTAGATTTTTAACACATGCTGGTTATTTTGACTGCCAAAGAAGTTTGAGATTATTAGAAAGAATAGGGGCCTGCTGGTAGGTTTTTTTGCTAGCTGGAATCTTTGTTTGGATTTTAGAAGCAGACCTGGCTTGCATTTTACCTGCTTCCTACTAAGCAGATATCCTAAAAATCACTGCAAGCACTTTGGCATTTTGTCCAGGGTGGACAATCCCACTTGTACCATATATCTATTTGACCCTATTTATATTGCACATTCAGAGCTGGACACCTTCGATTTTCATCTCTCTTGAATGTTTATTACTCAATTTGCTGTAGTAAAAAAAATTGCCACATACACAATTTCAAAAGCTTGCTTTACTTAAAACTTCACAGCACTCAGTTAACCTAGTGCATAACAGTATTTCAAACCTGGAACAGATTTTCAGTTAAAGAAATGTTTTCCACTCGACGTATTAATAACTTAAAAAAAATTCTGTATTTGCTGCAGGAACAAGCCTTGTGGTTTACGGTAATTTTCTAATTTTATAAAAATGCTTTTCTCTTTCATTGCTCTATGAGCAATCTTTGAAAATTAGGCTATTGGGTTATAAAAAGGAAAATATTTGAGGCTGATTAACTGATTTTATGCAGTAGAAAGCTGGGGAAAAAAACAATAACAGTCCAGCCTTTGAAGTGGTTTTATGTCTCCCTTTTATTTAAGGCAGACAAATATTGTGTGAAATATTAATGTCCCTTTAGTGTTGAATTTATTAGATATTGGGTACTTTGATAGGCATCGTAAGCTATATATATTATAACTGTATGCTATTATGTAGTAAATTATGTGTGAGAAGGTAGTTCAAGTAGCATTTTAAAGTACTTGGTTATTACTTATTAATTTAAGAATTGGTTTTCAACTGCTTCCAAGTGTGCAAAAGGGGGACCGTTCGCGTTGAGAAGTTTTGGGTTTTTTATATATATTTATACAACCCAGCTGTAGTTGCTGGACTTTAAAATACTTCAGTATATTATATACATGTGCATATCTATATCTGTCTCTATCTTTTCAACTGTACAATATAGATGTCAAGGGTGATATTCAGATGCAGATGGCCCAGTTGCTACCTGGTGTTACTGTGCAGCTCTGGTTTGAGTTATTACTTAAACTGATAGAATGCCTTTTTTACAATCCTGATTTCTGATACTAGCAGTAAAAAAGAAAACCAGGACTGTCAAGGGGTATAGTGTTAACCTGAGTCCCCATTTCTGAACTGTCTTAATGCTACAATTGTAGTAATAATCATAGATTTTCTTTTTTTACTCCTCGTAAATGCAGGCACAAAGCAGTGTGTGTGACTTTAACATGCAGGAGGGAGTGGTGGAGATTTTAACATCATGTTTACGTCTTTGAAAGTATTTTTTGCATAGATGACAACCTTATTGCCCTATAGCTCTCCTGTGAATACATTTTGGCTCATGGCTGTTTTCCATTCCTGAGGCTCAAGTGTCTTTTCTTCAGGCCTGAGTACATTATTTTGCTCCAAAAATAGGTTGATGAAAAGAGGGGGAAAATGTCGTTAGAAGTTTAACTGCTTTTAAAATGTTGAAGAAGCTAATTTAATTTGGCAAGAACTCTGATTAATATGCATCACAAGCTGTAGCATGAAAGAATTACCTGTTATTGTATAAAAATAACTATTAGTGACCCTTCTGAATAGGAAATGAAGAATCAGGCAAAAATAACCTTCAATAAAATTTTGCATGTATCTCTGCAAAGGAGTTTATTTCTGGAGGAAGCACTGTCTGCACCCTGCCAGCATAAACCGAGCAGTTATCTGTTCTTTGCTTTCCATAGGTGGCAAAAAGCACTCCAATTCCTCTGGCTGGCTTCTCTCTCTTGTATGGTCATTATTTCAACTGTTTGGTCTTTTTGGCCCATAGATGCTGCTGTGAAGGTTTCTAAGTCACTGCTGAGATTATGGGAGCTAAGAAAAAAAGATCTATAGAATGTCCACCAAAAAGTAATAAAAGTGGTTTAGGTAATACATCTCCTTGGCTTTTGAGTCATACCTTTTCTTTCCCCGTTCCGGTTCTTCATGAGCGGTAGCTCTTCCCCTCTGAGCTGACTCTTCTAAACAGAAACCCACGTAGAAGCTGACTGGTTTTTCCTTTCATTATGCTCGGATGCCAAAACAGTAAAACTATTACTTTGTTTCTAAATGATCACATTATTGTTTTCTCATTCATAGAAACCATAGAATCACCCCAGAGTAAGCACAGACTCTGATCATGGTTTAGATGTATAATTAATAATATACTCAGGAGAATAAGGACTGCAGCTGTTCCTAGTGTACAAGCAAGAGATACCTGGTTCAACGACTATTGATGGAAAGCTAAGAGAAATAAAATAGGTGATTTACTTCTTTCTGATTCTGTTCACTTGATCAAGTAAATCATTTGTCTTGTCTGAGCTGTAAGGAATCCTGATTTCAATCAGCACCTGGTAAAAAATTACTAGAGATTTTCACTGTATTTCTTTGGGGAACAAAGGTGAGCGTTTTTTGAAAGACGGAGTAAGAACGTGTGAATGAGCAACAGAAAGTGAACTCCAGGCACCAAAATGGGGATTGGTCATTACTTTTTTAAATTCATCCCTCTCTTTAACCACCTCCTAAAATCATATTTAATCCTTTTTTTTTTTTTAAGCCTGAAACTTTAAATAGATGTTATATATGGAGTAATTTTTGGCAGAACTTGGGTTAGGATAACCCATCTCCTTTTACAAAATGTGTGACTTTGAAAAGGGCTGAAATGTGCAGGAATACCACTTTTATAAAAGCATGTCTTTAACAATGTTAATTGAAAACATTTGTGGTTTATATAATGCTCTTGAAGATCCAGTTTGTGAGATCCTTCTATAAAAGGTCAGGAGATTGCTCAGAAGTGACGTATAGGTTTTCAGACCTGTTTGTATTTTATAAAGTTTTTTCTGAAGTGCCAAATGACATTGAAAGTTCAGCTGACTTGAGTGCTCAGTTTCAAAGAGATGGAAAAGAATACTGGTTTGATTTGATTCAATATTGTCTAGATTCATTGAATTACATATATTATCTTGGCATAATATCTGTAATTGTAGCCAAATAGTCTGTCAAGAGAAAATAGCTGTTTATGAATGTTTTCTTAAAATTGCTTCATGGCTTTTAAGCATTTTCTCTGGACTAAATAAACAGTGAGCGTTAAGACAGAGCTAAAGCTTTAAAGCATCATTAGAAGATTATTCATGCTTTCGTAGACAATTATTTCTGCCAACATTAAATTTAAACTGACCTCTTTTTGACACTTCCTCTACAGCCATCAGCAGTCTTTAATAGCTGGATACATTGGACTGGATGTTCCCATTATGGGGTTTATATTTTACTGGTTGTACAGTATAATGACTAGTCAGAATTAGTTGTCTTATTATAGTATTTCAGCTTTGAATTTATTTCTGGTTCATAATTAGCCAACTGAAAAAAATATTGCACATAACATCTGCCAACTGCAACATCCCAAAATAAACAAAGATACAAATTTAACATGCTTGCCTTCATTGTACACCCTTACTGATGGAAAGAAACTCTGATTCTCATCCTTTTCCCATGATTGGTTCAGAATTGATAGTTTTGCCCTAAAATTAATGTTTACACACACACAGTCAGAAACTAGTCTGTATCTTCTAGTGTTCATACCTGGGTTTTACAGTTGTTTCAGTAATTACATGCAGGTATTCCAACCTGTTTCATTGCTAAGTCAGGAACGTTTTATTTAGGTGTTCAGTCCAGGTTCTCTCTGTATAAAACTATGTAAATGTTTTAATCCTGGGATGCTTAGTGACTATTATGTAGATTCTGTATGCTTTTCTGGGAGTAGAGTATCCAGGTATGCATATTTATGTACTGAACTCTTCATGGCATTTATTTGGGTTCTGGTGCAATTTGCTTACACGACACTTTGGAGCTAATAACATAGCTAGACACTTTGTGATTTGCAGATCAAGATAGAAGACAGTCAATAGGAGATGATAATTAACAGTTCCTGAAAGCTGGCACGTGGTTTGGCTCCCATTTGCTGAGGTGTGAAGTAGCCAGGGTTAGGCAGCAGGTCTTTGTGAGCAGTGCCTGGACGTCCTCGTTGTGCACCGGGAATATTTATTAATGAAACCCTTCAGCCTAAAGTAGCCAGAGTATTTGAGCTCCCAGAGCTTTTTCTTACTCTGGCTCTGAAAGAGAGGCAGGAGGTTGCTTGTATGAGTTGAGGAAACGTCAGTGAGAAATGCTGCCATGAGACTGCCAGGGGCTTGTTTTCTGGTGTAGATGACACTTATGTCCAAAGCACCTACAGTTTACAAGACAGATGCCCTTCGTTCTTTAAAACATAAATCAGAGCAATACCAATTTCTAAGTGTGTTACATTTTTTGAAGAGAAAATTAATGCAAGTGTGACAATCAGGTCTATTCATCGACTGAAGTGTTCGGGCTGTGGTAGGTGGTGTGTATGAATGACTAGATGTACATATTAAATGAACTGCTTTTTATTTTGATTACGTAGTTTCTTTCCTCTTCACATAAATACTGGGTGAGGCATGTGGGTCTCGATCACAGAAGTGTCTGCTGAATTACCTGCAGAGGTTTTATGTGCTCAAACAGACCCGTGTAGCAGGACTGCAGCAGTTTCCAGGTTTGTGCATAATTGTCTTGTGTAACAAATGTACAGGATGTAGAAAGGCCCCACATCAAATGACAGAGAAGGTTAGATTTGTTGTTTAAATGAAATTTAGCCTCCCTCTTTGTGACTGAACAGATTTCTGACTCCTAGAATTATATGTTGGGCCACTGCCAAGATTTCTGTGGGTTTTGGTGAGGCCAGAGCTTGCACACTGACCGGCACTGCCATCTCTCAGAGGCAGCTCTTGCCTGTTTGTGCTGGTTGCTCGGTTGTGTAAACTAAAACCAGTCTGTTTTCGAAATAGGAAAATGTAAGTGTCCACATCAGCCTTAGCTTTGGATCCTCAATCAACTAATTTCACCCGTATGTCCATCAGATTTGCAGAGGTTAAACAGCAACTCTAAACCATCATTCCTTAATGCAAGGAAACTCTTTCTTCACGATTTTTTTTTCCTCTGTGCATGTGTTCCTCCCAGAGTCATGTTACTAAGTAGACTGATACTCTGAAATTACTGAGCTATTGTGAAAGAGCTTTGAGCAAGTTTTCAGCTGAAAATGCAGTATTAGAGCTTCACTGGCTGCTGTAATGATCTTTTGCTTTTATGAGAATCGGATCCTGTGCATTAAATAGCATAACCTTTGATACAGAAGTATCAGTATGTAAATTGAAGCTTGCATGCTTTTTATGCCTCTTGTCTGTCAGTAAAAAATTCATAACATTAGTTACATAAAAAAAAAAGCAGAGACCTTGTTCAAAAGCACACTTTTATCGCTGGGCATGTCTGTGAAATTCAGCAATGCAGAAAATCGGGTGCAGGCTGTTGTGCTTTATTGCAAATGCTGACAGTTGTCTCTGTACTCTGGAACATGGGAAAGGGCAGCTCGACTTTTTCCAGAATCATGTTAACCGCTGATGATTACCATGTCTTGCGAACATCTGCGTGTGTTGGCTGTGATTCTCAGAATGAGGACCAGTTTTCTGTTAGATATTTTCTGGCCTTTGGTACACGTTGAAGTTTCTGTTTCTCTTCTTTCATGTCTTACTGGAGCAGCATTCTACACTGCTCGCCCCACCTCTGTGGAAAACAGTTCATTGTTTCAGTCCTCCTGGGAAGGATTTGCTTTTTCCTAACCACTCTTTTCTCTCAGCCCCCATCCTTTCCTCTTTCCACCCCCCACTGTTTCTGAGAAGGGAGCACAGCCTTTCACTGGAGGGTTTATGGTGTAAGAATTGCTGCCCTTTTGGAGTTTGCAGGGTGACACGTTGCTGTTTGTGTCACCACACATCTGTGATATTCATCGGAAATATTTCAGGTTTTACGTTCCCAAGCCTATCAGGATCCACCTACTGCAGTAATTCCCTTGCAGTCTCTCACGTGTGAGTCATGGCTTGTCACAAGCAGATACACCATGCAATGGATCATTTTCCACTTACCTCCTCACAGGTTATTAATAGTTGCAGTGGTAACCATACTAAAAAGTTATTATTTGCCAGCAGTTACCCCACAGTGGTATTAGAGGTTTCCACTGTTTTCCCTTGACTCAGAATACACAGTATCTGTGGTAACGATGTGGTAATGTTTGGCGAGTGTGGACTTTCTTAATTGCTTCAACTGGAGGGCTGGAACGATGTTAGCTCATCAGACTGCATATATAAAAATGAAGCTTGGCCACAGATGAGTTCAGGAAAAATGATTTTTCAGGAAAAACTAGAATTATTTTCTTCAGAATTATGAAGATGTTCCTGCCCTTCAGTTTTAATCTAGTGTTTATCTCCTCTTGAAGTTTTTTTTAAGAAAGGTTTTTCTGGTAGTTGATGTGCTTTGACTAGGTGGTGGGCCATGAGTGTGAGTACCAAGGTGTATCTGCTGGTCCAGACTGGGTCAGCATCTCTCTGGGTGTGTGTTTTGAAAGGTTGTTCATCTGGTTTGAGTGTTTGAGTACTGAGCTTTATGGTTGTTTTTAAAGACTTACAACAGACAATAGGTGAGCCTCAGGTAAAGTACAAGTTCATTAATTACTGCTCATTCTTGTCAGCCAATGGTCCAAGAATTTGCAGGTGATGTTGGTTGGATTGGTGGCATATTTAATTATTGCTGAAGTTGAAATTAATTCCTATAAACAGAGGAATAGTATTGGCATCTGTTTGTTTCACTTGCTATTACCAGATGCTTTACACAGCTTACCCATTTCTCAGCTCTGTTTATTAGTAAGGCAGATAATTGCTTCAAGCAGTCTTGAGTAGAGAGGAACCTAAACATACTTTTTCCATACTCTCTTTTTTTTTTTTTTTAACTGCTTTAGTTTCCGTTAGGAGATGATGTTTCCTGATGTGTTTTATTAGAAAAATAGCAGCATCTACAGGCTGAATAGACTAATCCCAAATCAAGAGTCTTATTGTACAGGAGATTCTCAGTCATATTTTTTGGATTCTCCCCTCTTCCACTTTTTGCAGATGCTAGCTGTTTTTATTTCCAGCTGCATTAAAATTGCTGCAAATGTGTTTTGTGTATTCCTGATACCACTTTTATTATAATTACTGTATGAGTAATTACTGGCAGGGGAGAGGGTCCATGGAGTATCGTTTCAGTTACTGGAAATGTTGGAATCCTCAAACTATTCAGATATAGCCTCCAAATCTGTAAGATAGTAATAAAACTTTCAATCTCATCTACTTGAAAAATATGCTGCTTATGTATTAAACCTTAAGTAGTTTGTGTCTTTCATTCCTTACTGCTGTTGCAGCTTCAGCTCTCCTTCCCTTTGCCCTCCTCCCAGTCCCCTGCCACTATTTTCAGGATATAAAAAAATGAGTCCAGCATCAGACTTTTCTGAGCTGACTCAGATCCCTGAGTTTAGCAATCGCTTGCAAGGCTCTACTCCAGAGATGTTGCGAGCAGTGCCACAGCCACGAATCCTGGATGTTGCTATGGGACTGATACAGAAAAACGGAAAACATCAGAGGGCAGAGGAGCTTGGGAAAAATTGTAGTAGAGCATAAATGCTTTTTAAAATAGATTTTTATCAAAACATAAACTTCAGCATAAATTCAACTCTACGCCTCATTCATCACTTTATATATAATCTGAAATATTCCTGGTGATGGGACTTATTTTATCAACCTTTTTCTGAACTGCGGGATTTTGGAGGGCAGGAAATAAGGTCTTGGCTCTCTGTGTTCTCACTAAACATTGGTGGGATATAGGAAGGGTTTCCCTGTACTGCCTGTGTGCCATGCCAGTTATTTGAAGTGCAACGTGCCTTGTGTTGTAATGAAGTATATTACAGCTATAGGGTTGGAATATATTTTACCATAAATTCATTTATTTGTAGAATGGTTACCAGTTAAGAGTTGGAGAACTCTTTTAATATACATTCAGGTCAGTAGTGTCTCTCCCTAACTCTATTCCATGCCATTAAAAACTAGTATCTTAAAATAAGCATCTCTGAAATGCCTATCATCTATATTTGGACTTATGCAAAACGGTCATTTTGTTTGCATAGATAGTCATTGTTGCCCTTGCAGTCTAACAATAAAAATAGGTGCTCTCGATGATTATAAAATAATGCCAGAAGCAGAGACCTGAGCAGCCTTCTATCTGGCTTCTCCTGATCACTGGTCCTTCACTGCGCTGCTCCGAAAGGAGCCAGTCTGACCTGATGGATTCTGGCATGGCACAGCCAGTAAGGCCATCTATTAGGAGAAAAGAAGAGCATGCACAATAAATAAAAAGAAGAGAGGCGTTTTCAAAATGCTTCAGAGACTTTGGAATTTGTGAGCAGTGGCACGTTTGCGTTGCCTGGAAGTTGCTATGGGTACTGGCGTTTAAAAGCCAAACACAGAGGGCAGACCTTAAGGACATAAGTCCCATTTAAAATCCTATAAGAATTTGTGTTCTTTTAAATCTGCTTGGATGCTTTTGAAAAATCATCCCTCAAAAGGATTCTTTGTCTAAGTGCTCTGCAGGTTCATCCTGTCAGCAGCACCATTGTGATTTAACCAGTTGACTTCTGCCTTCACTTATCCAAAAAGCATTCCTTCCAACAGACCTGAAGGCTCCCTGCCTTCCTCTGTCAGCCCTTTGCTTGGCTGCTCTTGTAGCATATATCAGAGAATTAAATGAAACATATGCTCAGCAGCTCTGTGGCTCCTTCTTTCCTCCCCGTTGTTCACACCCTGTCTGTGAGGCCTGTGTCTTTTTGAGGCAGGTATTTTGTTTTGGTACCTCTGAAACACCCATCTCACTGGTGTATAAGCTTTGTTGGAGCAGGTAGCAGTTAAGCCACAGCTGTCTCAAACAGTGCACTCTGCATGCCTACAGCATTGCAAATATTTAATAAACCTGTTAATAATACATTCCAAACCATGGAGGCTATGGAGATTCATCAGGATTTATGCTACCTGTGGTGCTGACAAATTCAGTTGACATTACACACTGAGACACACACGTAAGCATGCACTCAGTGTTCAAATATATACATAATTTCTGATTTATAATAGCAGTGTTGTACATTAGGATAGAACATTTTCAAAGGATTATTCTCCTCCTTGAAGGGATGAATTCTCTTGATTTTCAGTCTTGTGCCTTTCTGTATTCTGGCACATTGTAATCAACCAGCAGCATATTTTTTTCATGTCTTCTTGTTTGCATAGCAGTGGATGCACAGAATTCATTAAAACTGAACAGCCAAAATGCTGATAGAATATAATGTGCCTGTGACTCAAAAGGTGGGTTTTTTCCTGTGAGGTCTGGTATATTGTGTACATACAGAACTGTATGTATGTATACAGAGGAGTTTTGGTGGCTGATTTCCTTCTTTTCTTGGCAAACTGTCTAGGATGAAGGTTACATTCTAAAAACCCCATTAACACAGTTACAGAAAACAAATCTTACTTTGCCTTTGTGAATTTATGCATAAGGATATATGCTCCATGTTTTTTTACGAGCAAAATGGTTTTACTTTGCTACTCCCTCTAAGCTGACTGAAAGCACCATGGGCAGACCAGGGCTGCTTTGCACCCAAACTGAAGAGATTATTGTTCAGAATGAGTTTCACTGGTCTCTTGCTGAAGGCCCACAGCTGGGTGAGAGGAGGAACTCAACTGAGTAGGTACACATTGCTTGGAAACTGTTCGAGCATCTGCTATCAGGATGCCCTGTCTTGATCTACAAGTGAAACGGCCTTGTAGGGCACTGCCTCTTTTCAGAGTAACACAGGAGGAAAGTGTCAAGCATTCAGATTGCATAACTAAACACTGAGAAGTGGGAATTTCAAAAAGGGAGATTGAATGCAGCCCTCTTGTGGTGTTCGCTTTGGAAGAAGAGAACAAATGTGTTTTGCCAGTTTGGTATTTTCTTTGCTTAGAATGACAAACTTCTAACAATGTGTTTCATGCTTTTTCATTTCAAACAACAGTAAAAAAAAAAGTCAGAATGGAGAGCTTTTGCTGGCAGGGCTTTGAGGTTGATCTGCTGTGTGAGAAGCTGTGAAAGAATAAAGTCAATTCCATAATCTGTAACATTCTCTGGAAGAGCCCAAGAGGTGTGAACCTGAGGAAATGAACAGTTTCTTCCTAGGAGAAAGGTGGAATTCGGTAGTATCTGGTTATAACTCCAGTAATGTTGCCTTCATTTTCAAATATTCTATAGTAACTCTTTTACAGCTGTTATTTCAGCATTGTTTTCTCAAAATATTTTGCTATCCAGAAACACATTCCTGAGATATTTTCATTATTTTAGTAGAAGAGTTGTGGCAAAATACAAAAGGATGGAAGTAGTGGAGATAGATGAAAGAAATTAAAGGCTTGAAATTAGAAATTAGGTACTTTGACAGCAGTGCATACATCCACATCTTGTAAATACAATAATGGGGTTTATGTCCATGAGTAGTCCAGATTACACTTTAGGAAACAGTGGTCTGTCAAAGAAATACTTGTACATGGTTACATAATAGGCATCTAGCTCTCAGATTTTGTTCTCTTAAAAAAAAAGGACAAAAACCCCCAAAACAAGCAAAGAAATAAAAGACCACACAAAAGTTTTTATAATTTTCAAATGATGTTTATTTGTTGGCTTTCATTACTAAATTTTACTTCTGCTTTATGGAGCAGAAATGTCATGTTGTTTTTTCCTCCCTGGAATTTGGTATGTGTACCTGAGGTGGGAAAAAATCAAGAGCTGTCTTGAAAAGGAGCACAAGCATAGTTTTAATCCCAGAAGTATGGCACTTCACAAAAATTGTTCTCTGAAAAATATTAAACACACTAAGAAACCAATTACAAACAAATAGGAACATGAGCAGTATGATGGTCAGGCTTTTGTCACAAAGTAAACAAAGGCTGTTGAGACCTGCATCTAAAATATAGTTTGTCTGCTACTTAGCACACACTGTAGCTAAAATGGAAAATTCTGTAGAGCTGAATGATAGCACTAAGTGAATTGGCATTTGCAATTAGTTTTCCAGTGGTTTGGCAGTATTAATAATGCAGCAGAAGGACAGGATATCCTTCAACTAAGTCAGTATGAAAAAAGGTTTTCATTAGCATTACAATGAATTTTGAGAACCAGGTATTCTTACTCACAGGAAATAAGGTTTGGGGAAATAAATTCTGTGTTTGAAAATGTTGGGTGAATTTTGGAGCATATCTAAATATGACTATTATCAGAAACTGGTTTTAGAATAGTGTGAGGATAAAGTGTCTTTCGCAGGCTGTTAATATAATTCATAAGATATTATTTTCAGCAGTGTTTATTATACAAAAGAATGTTCAGAACCAGCTAAATACACTAGGGAGCTTGGTTAAATAGGAATAAACCAAAGGAGTTACTTAAAGTTACAAGAGAAGCAAAATGCTGACAGAGATGAGATAAATTATTCTTTCTGTTGTTTTTCCATAATAGTCTACTTTGGTCAAAACCAAAGAGCAGTAACTAATATATTTGCATATTTGTGGTTCAAATTTACATGAAGATCACAAACGTTCTGATTTATCAACCAGGGTAAAATGAGATTGAAGCAATCCAGTCCAGATGAGCAGATTCTTACCAGCAGAACCTTGGCGCTGAAATAGATTAATTGGAAGCCATCAGATGCAAGTTGCTGACAAGGAAGGGGTAGATGAGGAAGCAGGGTGCCTTTTTGTAACTTGTCACGACAGGGCACTTGTGTTTGTCACAATGGTCAAATTAGTCCAGTCTTCATAACACAGTGTGCAATTCGGCTAAAACGGAACTGACCTTCTGGCAGCCTGCAGCAGCTTTGGAATTTGGTGCCTTTGCCAGTGTACCCCATCCTGAACGGTGTGCTTAGATCTTAGCCTGGTGGCCAGCTACCTCTTTATCAGCCAGTAAGATCTTCTAGATGAATTACAATGTGAGCTATTACACAATAGCTCAGGGTCATCCAAATTCTCAGTCTTTTCCACATACTTACTTAGAACACTAGCAGGGTTTTTATGAAGGCTCTCTTCCTACACTTCCCTGCTCTAAACACTCCAAATACACTTTCACGTAATACTTTTAAGTCACAGTGGGTCTGTCCTCTGTGTGTCCTGATGCCCCTGCCTCAGATAGGCCTGGAAGAGTGTCCTAAGTGGCATCACAGTTATGCAGAAGACAGTTCATTCTTCAATGTTCCTTCTCTCTTACACCACCTGGTTTTTTTGCTGTCTTCATCTGAGAGCAGAGGCAGGAAACTCTCAAGTTCAAGAGAATTAAGAAATCTCAAGCCTTCCTGATTTTGTCTATTGGACATTTCTTCTTTCTTCTCTGTGCACTCACCACCACATTCTTGCTCTGGAGCTGACTACAGTGCAATTAATTGCTGGTAATTTCTGTGTGCTATGCTCAGCTTGTTCTCTTGAAAGAAGCCTTGGATAGGCCCCTCTCTGAAGCATGAAAAACATGATGCTTTGCTAATTTTCTTCAACAAAGTCACTCCAGATCAAGTGTTTATCAGAAGGACCCTTCTGTAGCCTCTGTGAGACTTCTGCTCTGCATACTTCCATCCAAGGCAGCCCTGTTGTGCTGATGCCTGGAAGTTGCCCAATACAATAATGTTTTAATCCAGCATATAATGGTTCGAATTTCTTGCCACACAACAGACACTTGTGATAGTAAAACTCAACTCAACACTGCTGAGATATATTTGGTTCCTTTTTTTTCTGTTCAATATAAATAATGCACCATATAGATGACATTTTGAGTGAAATTCAATTAGCTCTCTTTTATAAACAGGCATGAACAATCCAGTCCCCCAAACTTGTGTTTTAGATGACAGCCAGCCAGCTGGTCACTCTCGAAGGAATTTGCTTCCAGCATGATGTGCTTGAATGATCTTATCTATCAGATTGGAAGGCAGATCCATGTTGAGAAAAGCTCCCAGAGGATGCGTGAGTAAAGCTTCGTGAGGGACAGGAAGGTCTGTACCAGAACCTCAATGGTGCCCTGGGCAGAAGGCAGAGACTTGGGGGCAGGTGTCCAGCTGCAGCTTTGCTATGAATTTTTGACTGGGCTTGAAAATAAATGCCTGAAACACCAAGTCTGGAAAGGAAAAGAGATTAAGCCTCTGCTAGCAAACAAACAGTAGGTAGTCACTTTGGTAAGTGTAGGTGAAATTTGGTCCAAAGTGTCTAGCCCAGGAATAGCGAATGTGAGTGGAACCTAATCCCAGAACTGCAAACTGCTTTAAGTGTCTTAAAAGGGAGGGAAATGGCAAAGTTGTTTTTGTCAATCCCGTGCCATAGCTATTGCAATACCTCAGTATTGATCAGTTTTAGTGTACTGTGAAAATACAAACATAGTTAATGTTTTGGGGCTTTTTTTTTTTTTTAATATAGCAGTTCTGTCTTATCTAGTCATACGGTAGAAATTCCTTTCCAGAAATTTCAGTGGCTTTTACTGCAAGATTGTGGTAAGATAATTTTAGGTGTCTGTTTTGGCCACCAGATCTTTGCAGAATCTCTCACTTGGTGCAGTTAGTAGAAAATTTCACATTGACTGTACTAGAAAGGTGGTTGCATGTGTTCTTGCATGTGACCAAAAAAATGTATAATGTCAATATACAGCAATTTTTAAAATCCCAGTGTGTCAAACAGGTATTGATGTGTTTGTTCTAAATTTCAGTGAGGCTTTCTCTAAGTATCTTGTATGTCAGTATGTTGGGATAGGTGGAATGACTTTGAGAAAAGGCAATACAAAGGAGGGGAGAGCTTAGATGTATGTTTGAACTCAGTTGAGTGAAACTGAAATGCACATCCCCTTTAAATGTAAAACATCAGAAGAAAAGAATCAAAACACAGAAGAGGTGAAGATGAGTGGGAAATTGCTACTCATCTGTTGAATGGAAACTTGATGTTAAATAAGATCTTCTTATGTTTCACCGTTTGAAACACAGTAAGAGTTCCAGGAACTAATTACCTAGCAATGGATGATGACATGGAAATATATTAAATATACATAGATAGCTAACCATGAATACTTGATGCATGCAAAAGAAGAGTCTAGTTAATTTTTATGTAAATGAAGGAACGTTGAAAGTGTCGATATAATAAGCAACAACACTGTTTTGCATTTGAATAGAATGAAACAGCAAATTCACACTTGAAATAGTCTTTCTTCTTAAACTGTCTTTTCCTGGGTAATATTTTAATGTCTGCTTTATTCACAGTAAAAACGTGGTCTTCATAGGTAACATCTTGTCCAGAAACAATCAGACAATTCAAGCTTTTAAAAGCTGATTTAATTCTTTGGTGGGTTTCACGTCTGTGTTCTCTCTTTTAATGATTAAAGGGGCTTGTGTTGAATCAGTGTGATAAGAAGGCATAGTTAATGCCAAGGTTGTGTAAGGGTTGCTCATTTCCAAAACTCCGTGGAAGTAGTGAAAAGGGGTGCTCCCTCCAAAGGGAGTGTGTTGTGTGTGGAGTGGTCTGGCAGAGGTGGAGATGCTCTAAGGCTGGGCTCAGCTGCACCACACAGTTTCCTTGGGGAACAGCTCCAGCACAAATTCAGCTCAAGCTTGTTATCTGAAAGAAAGAAAACTCACCTGTGGTGACTGAGTGGAGAATAAAAACTGAGCATTGAGGAGGAGGAAAAAGTTCAAAAAGAAGGTGCGTTTGTCTTTAGCCTTCTACTGCAGATTGCTTGGTAGATGGCAATGTTTATCATGACTTTATGCATGTTTTATTTATGCTGCTCATACTACTTCATTTCATAATTGTCCATGGATGCACAAAAGGTTCAGATTAGATGTATATACCTTTTTAAACTGTCTTGGAGCTGTTAATCTTTGAGAGTCAAGGAGGAGGGTATTAAAGCCATTATTAAATATATTGTAATTACTATATACTGGTAAACAAACTTCAAGCCCTGTGAAAGAACAGCTGCCTTTGGCACATTTCAGTGGTAAGCATATGGCTATTCAAGTTTGCAATACAAATCCCAAGGCATTTAGATCAGTGCCTGTCAAATAGTTTGTCATGACAGAGAGTTCAGCTTGAAGCTGCAAATTTGGTGCTATTCCTTCTTTCTAATCTACTGTTGAATTTGATTAGCTGAGCCACCACTCAGCTTCCTGTGAGACAGGAGTCCTTCAGAAGCAGTAAATAAACTGCCAGAGGTATGCAGGGCACAGTGTTTTACCTCTGTTATACAGTGCTCTGTATTACAAAGGTTTGAATAACTTTGGAAGGGCTGAGGACAAGTGTTTGTATTAGGGATGATTAATGAAAATTAAAAGCATCATCTGAGTTCATATTCTAAAGGCCACAATAAAAATAGGCTCTTACTGCAAACAGTTTACATGTGTAAAGTT
The DNA here is from genome assembly GCA_013397775.1 of Eulacestoma nigropectus. Classification (NCBI taxonomy): domain Eukaryota; kingdom Metazoa; phylum Chordata; class Aves; order Passeriformes; genus Eulacestoma; species Eulacestoma nigropectus. The sequence goes on along the minus strand of VZTE01004039.1, from coordinate 363,419 downwards.
TGTAGATGGGGCTTTAACAGTTGAGCTGAAAATCAAAATGACAAGATTCTAATTTTTTTTCTTAGCTTGTTTCCAAATCTACAGCTTTCACATGGAGTAGAAGTCTAAAATAAATGAATAATTTGATTTATAAATGTCTGATAAACAGAATCAGAAAAATCATAGTGAATTAGCTTTATAGTTGCTAATGAGCACTGGTTTTATACATGGAAAGTGCTAAGACTTGGTCATTGACGTTATAAAATTTCAGTCTTCCTTCACAGATCAGGTTTGGGCTTTCAATTTAAAAGCTGGTGCAAAACTGAATATTTGAAGGTCTAACATATTCTTTAGGACTGAGGCCAGATTTCTTAAACACATTTCTGCATCCAATATCATTAAATCTTACAGGATTATTTTATTCCATTAGTTGTAGAACTGATGATTTTAATTGGATGAAACCAACAATGAAAGCAAAATAAAAAGAGAGAGAAAGAGAAAAAAATTGACACTCAGAAGTTGACAAACATCATAAAGCTATTTGTGGAATCTTAATTTGGCTTTCTGACATGTATATGTGAGATGATTTGGTCTTTAGCTAAATGATTGCATGCCATTCTCTCCACACACACATCCTCTGCCTCATTGAGCACTCACTGAAGGAGCAACTTTTAAATATTTTGTTTTCCTCTCATCTTCAGTGTGTGACCCTGGGGCTTATATGTTGCATTATTCAAACTCTTCTCTGAAAACAGATTTTCTATATAAGCAACTCTGCTGCTTGCTGCTCTAGTACTAGAGTGCTTCCTGATTTTGAAAGAACTTATTTTCACAATGCCTGTATTTCTCATGTGTGTGAGAAATGGAAGTGTGCAGCAAAACTGAGGTCAGGTCTGCTGTGTGGTTTCAGCCACCTGTGGGCTTGTTTTCCAGTCGTGGTGCTTTCCGTGCCCCTCGCCGCTCAGCCTGCTCAGCAGTGCTGCAAAACTGACCCCAGAAACGTCCACTCAGCTCAGCCAGAAGATGAGAAATCAAGTCTGTTTATGAAAAAGGCAGAAATAGCATTCAGTTCTCTTGGGTTCTATTTAGCATGAAGATTGGTTTGAGACTCAGCTGCCTAAAGTTGAACTTGTCCTGCTTGCTTCTCCCTTTCTCTGTTTTGTTTGCTGCAGACTTTTATGCAGCAGATGAAGCAAAGCTCCTGCATTCAGTTGTTAGACAGCCCTGATTCACTGCAGGTTCAGGTCCTGGGGCTAAGTAGTATATCATCACAGAACTAAAGATAATATCCATTATATAGGCAGAGGCAACTTTAGATCTGGCATTTCCCTACATCTGAGAAATGAACTTTACAACCTAATGTTCTTCACTGATGTTTTCAAACACTAAATCAGCTGCCGATCACAAAACAGATACTGCCACCATCCCTCCCCAGGCTGGGTCTCTGCTTTGGTTGCCAGATTCCCTTCCAGAGTTGTTAAGTAGTTGTCCCCTTTACATTTGAATCAGATGGCTTCCTTCCCCATGCTGCATGGGTGGTCACATGCAGGAGCCACAAGGGGATGGGGATGTAGTATGGTCCTTTACTCAGAGGGAATGGTGCATGAATGAGGACTAGAAGTTGAGAATACTCAGTAAGGACAGAATCTTTTTAAATTTCAGCTGTAAGCTCTACAAAATGTTTGCTGAGCATGTGCAAAATTAAGATTCTTCAAAGGCCCATAGTTGTTGGCCAAATTTGGGATGTTTTCTTGAAAGTTGGCAAAAGGCATATTACTGACACAAATACCATCTCCTGCCAAACTTCAAGTCCCAGTTCCAGGGCTTGGGGATGTTATTCCTTTCCAAAGAACAAACCATCTGAAATTCTTTGTGACTTTTTAAGTAACAAAAACATTTTTTCCATAGCCTCAGTCTTTGATATAGCTGAATTGCTTTGACTGAGATTGTGGTGCTCCTTCTTCCCTTCAAAAAAAAATAAAAGAATCTGAGTCTGAAAGAGCCTGGAAATTTAAACCACTTCAGTACGAGAGGTTTAAACCTGTTGTTGCACATAGCAATTACAGTAGGTTCTTGTAATGAAAGACTTGGGAAATTGTAATGTGGAGGTACTAAGCCTGCTTTATAGTAAAAGAAATTGACTGTTGTCATCTCAGTTGTTTCATACTAGCATAAAATTGGTGTTCAGGAACTTTTATTTTTAGATGAAATAGCCCTATCTGGACTGGACAATCTGTCCTGCTTCGATTTTTGCTTGGTTGGGAGAACATGTGCTATGTTGGCATTGCCACTGTGCAGACTCAGTCCAGCCATCTAAGGCTGGTTTGTTAGGAGATCGTCTTGCAATAGGAAACCTCTTTTTGTGACAAGAATGTGAAGAATTTTGTTGCTAATAGCATCTTGCCCTTAATGGGTAAAGTTATTTTACTGCCTTCCAAGTTGAATGCAGCTCTTGCCGACTTCAGTGCAGATCTGCTGCTTTTCTGCCCGTCTTACTCTTGCAAGTCTGAGTCTTTAGCTGGGGTGAATTAGTTCAGCTCTCTTGAAATACATACAGATTTGTCGCTGTACATCCAGTCAAGTGTTTGCACTTCTTTCAGCTAGGGTGTGTGGATTTGTACTTGGAAGCTCAGGTTTTTATTTCCCAGCTGAACTTTAGTAAAGATGAACCAGGAAGCCATTTTTAAGTTGCTTTGGTTCTCAACAAGTTACACAACTGGGTTGGAGGGGATGGGGGGATCATTAGTCCACTCAAAAGCTTTGTAACCAACTGTGTAGTTTTATGTGTGTGTAAACCAGTGACTGCCACTGGGGAAAAATACAGGAAAAGGATTGTTTTACAACAGGAGAATTTTTTTATATGATTCACCATCTGGCCTGCAAATCCTGATGTCGTAGCAGTGGTTTTAGGGGCAAGGAGCAAACCTGCAGTGCCACAGCCAGAAAGCAAGGGAGGTGGATGAAGCTTTTTCATTTTGATGACAGTGGAGAATGCCACCTCAAGTGCTGCAGCTTCATCTAAAGCAGCAGGGCAGTCAGACCAGTTGGCAAAAGAAAATCATTGATTCTTACATGTATGAATAGGCACATGACTCGATTTGATACATCTGAAAAGACCATGAGGTACTGAACTGTTTTACTTTCATGGGGAGTGGGCACATGAAGAGTCCAGATCTCTTCTTCACACTCATGTGTTCGCTGTGCTACAGAATAAATTGGTAAATCTGGCACATTGACCATTTTCTGGGATACTGTTCTTTTTCTTCTCCAGTTGACTGTCATCCTCTGAAATTTAGTATTTGCTGTCTCCTCTTGTATATGAGCAGAGGTTGCTGAGAATTTAATGCTTTATTTCTATTGATCGAGGTAAAAACATGAATTCATTAGAAGGCAGCTTGATACTAGGTGTCAGCATTGCTGTTTTTAAATTGCTTATGTCTTGTAGATACAGATGAATCAAAAACATAACCCACAGCTATTAACAAGTATAAATGCCTTCTGATAATCTCTGGTCAGTCTGTTATTATCTCAAGCTCTTCAAGCCCCATGTTGGGTTCCAAAAGTAGAGAATCACAAACACATGGAAAGGTTTGGGTTGGAAAGGACCTTAAAGATCATCTTTTTCCATCCCCTCCTATGGGCAGGGCCACTTTTCAGTAGACCAGCTTGCTTAAAGCCACATCCAACCTGGCAAAGCAATTCATTACAAATATTTAACAAGGAACAGTTAAACATTTTTCTCTTTTAGAATAACTTCTAGGTTGTGGGGTTCTTTTGATATTTTATTAAAAAAAAAAAAAACTTAACAAAAACACTGTGCTTGGTATAAAATAATTCAGTAAAATACTGGTAGTCTTCATTTTCAGATTAGTCTCTTTTTGAGAAAGAATGTGTTAGAAATACCGAAAGACAAAAGATATTTACCAGCATTTATAGAGCCTCATCACTTGTTTGTTTTTTTTTTTTGGTTTTTTTTTTTTATTTTCATGGCTTAGGGACTGAATCCTTCTAATATGCATTNTTTTTTTTTTTTTTTATGTATGTTCTTTCTTATACAGATACTACGGATATTGTTTGCTTTAATTTCTGTTTTGGTTTTTAAACAACAGGAGTCATAACAAAAGAAACTAAATGTTCCACTAAATGTGGCTATTATCCTGTATTTAAAGCTACTTAACTTGAAATTAGTAAGACAGCAGTGGCTTGTGTGTTGTAATGACCATAATAAAGAAATGGTTTTGATAAAATCATGACATGGCCTGCTGTACTTCATATGAGACAGGATCATTCTAAAATGAGCAAATATCGTCCTCACTTCAGACAAACAAACAAAAACCCTTAGACAGAAACAAAATCACTTTTTGTACTTTATGAGAATGTTTGGTAGCCTTACCAACAGTTGAAATTTTAGTGGTTTTAAAAGAGATTGCATAATATAAATTTAACACGTGAGTACTTCAGAAGGAGCTGTAAAAGCTGAACCTCTGGGAGCAGCCAAATTTGGGGTAACAATGAGAACAAACCTGTCTGCAGGCACAGCCTTAGGAGCAAGCACCTTTCTTCTTGACCATCCTAAGAGTTTAAACTAAGCAGGACTGTTTTCAGAAGATTGTTTTGGAGATTTGAAGAGTAATTATATGTATCTGTAATACAAAAGCTGTCACTTGTGGTGACTGTAGTTCTGGCAATTTAAGAAGTCGTTCATTTTGTGCTGACCACTGTAGCTTCTCTGAGAACATCTGATGAATTGAAACTCCTAAGGAAATATGCAGTCAGTTGTAATAAGTGAATATAAAAACAAATGTGTTTTTTGAAAGGTGCCAAAATACAGGCTAAGTTATGCTTATAAAACAGTGATAACCTATTTTCTCCTCTGAATTTCCAAGAATAAGAGACACTTTCTTGTTTTTCTTTCTTGGCTGGACCTTGAAATTCGAAGCCTCAGCCACAGAAGGGTTTCCTTAAAACAGTGTCTTTAAAGGTCCATTAATCTGTCAGTGGTTTTGATATAGTTTCTTACATGAAGATTTGTTTGGGAACCTGACTTTTTGCCAGTTTCAGTTCTGTTTAGCCTCCTGTCCTCTTTTCTCTCTCTTGTTTTCCTGAAAAGGGAACATGTAAGTGTTGGGTGAGTTAAAGCTTCCATTTGGTGGTTTCTTGAATTAGACCTTGTTTCCCCTGCCCTCCCACTCCACCCAGCGTTTTCTTCATGACTCACGCTAATTTGTAGGTAGTAAAAGTATTGGGATCTAGAGATTGTCCCTTTGCCACTACTGACTGTCTTCCAGGAATTATTTAAAACTGTAACGGAGCATATCTGTGAGGCCTTCTGCAAATTGTGCTTGAGTCTCCACCTCTTAGTAACTCATGTAAAGTCTGGCTTGTTTGGGGCACATTGCTCTGAGAGTTTTTTTTTTTTTAATGTAGCGATAGTTCTTCCTTCATTCCACTGTAATTTTAAATGCTGAACCAAGGAACTCACAGTCAAAATAAAAAGGCAGAATATCAGGCAGAACACTGCAAGGGGATGGTGTAGCAGCAAGTCTCCCATGCTCCCTTTGAAGACTTCAGGAAAGAGAGCCCTGTCCACTGAAACTGTGGTTGAGAGGGTGGGGTTTGAGAAGGCATTGCAGAGCAGTGGCCAAGGTCTTTTAGAGGAAGGGTGAATAAAATAACGAGTATCCAAACTCCTTCAGCAGCTGCTTCGGGAAGAGATACAAGAAACAAAGAAATTGCATAATAACCAGCCTGTCTAGGAATCACCTAAAGATGTAAATGCTCTGAGTCTGCCACCTAGATCATTGCTGGTTTACTATAGAGAGGAACATGGGTTTGTACATGCTATAAATCTGTGTCTAGCAAAATGTACTTTTGTGAGCTGTGGCAGTGAGGTTGTGGGCAGACAGACTGGAGAGACACATTCTGCAGCTCTGTAGTGTCATGTACCAGGTATGTGAGGAAATGGCTAAGCTTAAAAATTGAGGTTTTCAGTAAAATAGCTGCAAAATATCTATCAGAGACTAGCAAAACTATTCACGAGATTCTGATCCTTCAGCTATGGGAGCCTTGTGAAATGTTGGTTCTGCCATCACTGATTACAACCCTGTAGCAAAAACAACATATCTGGTCTTCTTGTGTGTGTGTCTGTAGTTTTTACCCTATTATTTTGTAACCTTAAATGGGACTTAAGTTTTCATGTATTGTCTGGTTTTATTCAGTCTTAATTCCTTTGAGTTTAGTTTCTTTGGAGGGTTCCAGTTATTGATGCATTGAAGAATATCATGGACAGAGGTTACCAAAAAAGGGTGTGACTTGGGAGTGGAGTAAATTTAGCACATCCACATTTTATTAAATTTATGACTCATAAAATGCTCAATATTTCACAGAATAGCCAACTGACCCTCATTTTGCTTGTGCTGATGGATGTCCTGAAGTTTTGCCAAATAGTTTTGGAATTATATCCTCCAGAAAATGTTATTGCCTATTAAAAGCTTGAATGTGACCTTTTCTCCTTTCTCTTCTCTCTAACCTCTTTCTCTGGACAGATCCCATATTGAAATTCTTTTTTTCCTCTGTCCATTTGGCAAAAGGATTCCACCTCCTGCACACCCTCTGTTGTTTTAGTAGATGTAAAAATGGACATTTTTGCATGCAGCACCATCATCAGAGTGACATCTGTCTTTGTATATTATCTTTGTTTCTGCATCTGGACAATCTGAAACTTTTAGACAGGATATTTGTAATAAGCTTCAGCTCTTCAGTGAAAAACTGCTTAATTGTTAAGAGGGTTTTTGTTGTTTAATCTTGTTATGAAATGTTCCTTTTTGTTTTCTGTGTGGTTTTTTCCATACAGCTGTTGATATTGTAAACTGCACATTTGCAGAGACACATGTGTCTGCAGCATATGATGCTGTCGGCTTCTTAGTAGTTTTTCCTGTTTATGGACTGGAGAACATTTCAGATGGAGAAGAGCAGCTGGAAGGAGAGCAATGTCAGCATACCCTACTGGGATTTTGATCACACTAAATTCTGTTAATAAAATTCAGGGTCTATATATCAACATAGAATAACTTGGAAATGTTATATAAACATTTTCCAGTGAGGACTAAGGGTCTGCGAGATGCAACTTAAAAGGTATTATCTTTCTTTAAATCTTTTCAATTCAGAGCTGTAAAAAAGCCAAGGTTTTCCTTGCTTCACTGGCAGATTTTAAAAAACAAAGATTTAGGAGTCTTTTTTGGTAAATGTTAGAGGTAATACTTTTAATCATGAGCTAAGTCAAATCTATGAAAATAACCTTTAGTGCTGGTTTTAAAAATTATAGCAGTAAAGATAGGTGGGCTTACAGCAAACTCTGTAGGTCGGGGTATGCAGATGTACTTTCCAGAACGAGTGTGTGTGCACTCACCTGAGCTGTGTCCTGTTACAGCAGCTGCATGTGCAAACAAAGAGCCATGGGGTCTGTGATCCTTGTCTTAAAATCGTGTGTCCGAGGAAATCAAATAATGTACATGAGGAGAGAATAACATGTTATATAATGCTCTGCTTCTCTTACTCACTCACTGCCTCAGCAAGCGCATTTGGCCACTTCATGGCTTCCTCTGCCTGCACGGAATGTGGTTTGTGGATTGCAGGAAATAAGGAGAAATGAAAGAGCTGGCACAAGGAAAATTAATAAGCGTACGCAGAGGGGTTGTAAACTGTTCAAGGCACTGGTGGCCGTGCGTATGAATAAACAGGTGCGAGAGGTGAAAGGGAGTTCTTTAAATTTTAGATCCTAATCTAGCAATTTCATTTGTGGTCAAGGGACTGCACAAATACACGGGGCAAGTTATGCACATCTGATTTCAGGACTGTTAGTACATTAGGTTTCTGAAAATAAAAATAGAGCAATTTATATGAAACCCAAACAGCACTCCTTATATAATTCATCTTCTGCAGGCATCTTCTTTCTTTCAAACATGTTGAAACACAATATATTTTTATTAGTTACCCTGTCAACTAAAAAAACCAGGCCTGATTTCTGTTTTATTGTGTTTTTCCTCCAAATGTATTTTGCACGTTTTATTGAATGCTGTCAGTAGTCACTTTCTGTCCAATTTGAATAATTTTTTACTCTAAAATCGCAGAAATAAAAACCTTCAACTTGTTTTTTAAGACGTGTAGATAAACAGATACAGCTGCATATATATATGTATAGATAGATATTTTTAATAGTAAATTTTAAAAACTCCAGTTGCATTCCTTTTTAGGCTAATTTAGTAGGGTTTGATATATGAAAATACATTTACAGAATGCTGAAGTAGGTTATAATTGTCTTTGCATTTCTCTCAAAACCAAAATTGGCCATCTTTTTGTTACCTGGGTTGGGGTCTTTTTCACACAGAATATCCAGTGCTATAATGTGGCTAAGGAATGCAGATTTTGACCTCATCAAATGCAATGCAATCATCCTCAATTCAGAATGGCTGCATTATTTTTCCAAATAGCCCCTTTTCTTTCTATTTTGGAGTGGAATATAAAAATATCTTTTCTGAAACCTTGGTTGATCTCTTCTCTGAATGTATGAGGTTAACATTTAATTGCAATTCTGTGCATGAAACAAAAAGAGAACACAGCATTTAGCTGTGTGATCTGGTTTCCACTTGAGAAATGGAAAAGTACAAGCTCAAGTTCTGTTTGAGTGAGGCATCTTTAAACTGTCGAGTACTTCAGTTAAGCAACAGAAGAAAGTGGATCTACTACACTTAGCTAATTTTCAGAAACAGGCAGTGAAACATCATAGAAACCATTTAAAAACCTGAACCAAGCTTTTCAGCAACCAGGCTGGGTAATTTTAAAGATAAATTATGTGTTCTGTCCTCGTAAGAGCCTCCCTGGAACTCCCAGGATTGTTTTGAAACTCATCCATAACGCTGAAAGTTGTTGTAATGAATTGCATTTTAATAATGTTCTCCAGGTTCCAACCAGGACCCAGAGGTTTGAATCATATCTGCCAAGCACAGAGAATACATGATAAACAGACAAAATGATACGGATCTTCCCTGGAAGAAAATTGTTTCTGTGCAGACCTTTGGTCATTTTGCACGTGGTGGGAGCATTCTCAAAAAGCAGCATGAAGCATCTCTGAACTTTAACACTTTGGAGATCACTTTTTGGTGGGTGGGAGAGCAGGGGCTGAGGTAATTCATGTGCAGGGGTGCCAGTAATGTGCCTGCCATGCAGTTCTTGGCAGATTACCTATACAGGGGTGAGTCACGTCATTTGCAGTAAAGAATCTGAGGTGTAATTGAGGATGGAAATTCTAGATGCGTTTCATAAAGGCAGAAAATATAATTAGACAGGTTTAAGCATGCATGTTTCTTGTACGCATTGTGTGTGGAAAAAAACACTCCTGTCTCCTAAAGCGTTGTAAATTCCAAGTGTTAGGCACACAGACTACAACCTGGTTTCGAGAAAATGCATTAACCATCTTTTTATAACTGCTTTTTAATAGCTGTAACAAAAGTCATGGTGGAGAATGCCTGTGTCTAGTTCAGGCTTGTCTTTTCCATGCCCCTTTGATGGCAAATCTCTTTTTCTTTGTCTGAACCAGGTTTTTTGCAGGCCTTTACTCAGAGTTTTATTACTGAATAGGTGCGTTCAGGCCTCACATGGTTTCTTATAAACAACCCTAGGTGGGTTTTGGTTACACTTTCTATCTCTAAAGTTAATTCTTTGGTCAAGCACTTTGTCATTTGGAAATCAGTATAAAGTCAAGGATGCAAGACTGAAGGACTAGGCAAAGCAGGGGTTGTTTTCTTTCTTTTTTTTAAAAAAAAACCTGGTTACTCGTTTTCAGCAGGGCTTTCTGTAGCAGAAGTAATTACGTTGCATCAAGCGTTAGCACTGTTTGATCTGTCAGTTTACAAATGTATGCATTAAGCCTGCAGTAGGAATTCTTATGTTGAAACTGAAAAGCACTGAAAGGCAGAAATGCACTGTTTACTAAGACAATATCAGCTCAATATGTCATAGAGGGAGCTTTAAGCATCTTGCAGTGTAATAAGGAATGTATGTGTCTTGTCATTTCCCCATCAGTTAAGATCAAGAGCTGGGTGACTGATGGGAGGCAGGAAACATCTTGTAGAAATTGCTGTATTGAAACACAGACCCTCAGTTTGGAAAAGAAATGAAACAACCCTCTAACCTAAAATTATAAATTGAAGTCAGTTCTGGCTTTTTTTCTTCTGGTGGAGGAGAAAAAAAAACAACCTAAGGAACTGTTCCACTTGTTTTTCTGTTCAGGCTTTTGTTTTGCTCTTTAGATGGAATCTGCAAAATTCCAATATCCAGGAGTTCAGGGCTATGCATTTGGAGGCAGTGGCATAGCCCAGTCTTCATTCTGCTCTTCTCTTGAGGCACTGCTGTTTTGAGTATCTCCTATTGACAACAGGAACCTTTTTGTTAGTGTGAAGGTGTCAGAGCTGAGCACTGACTGATGGCACAGGATGGTATTTAATATGGATTTCTTCCTCCCTGGAAGTTTTTAACTTCAGGAATATGCTGAAACTTTTGCTATTCTAGATAAATGAATGTGTAAGGATACTGGGGGAGGGATTAAAAAGTGCTAAATTCCACAATTTTATGACAACTTGAGTCCATCATTGCTGTTTTCCTCTCACTTAGTTTGGGGATGTTTGCGATAACGCACACGAGGCAGGTACCTGTTCTGCAATCCAGTCTCTTTTGTGTTTTGTTTGTGGTGAAGAGATTTGGTTCTGAGCAGCAGTGATGTGTGTAGCTGGTGGGCAGAGCCTGTTTGTCTGCAGGGATGGATGGAGTGCCTGCACCTCTGGAGGGAGGAGGCAGGGTGTGCCCCTCGCTTCTGCTGGAGTTTGTACCTCGGAGGTCCTCTTGGGCCCTTCACCATTTCAGAAGAGGAACAGCTGTAGTTCCATGCCTTTGTTTTTTCCATCTGTTGCTAGCCAGGAATTTGTGAACATCCTTCTCGGATGTGGATCTCGCTGAGGTTATTCATGTCTTTGTCACCTCCCAGGCTGAAATACTGCAATCCATACTTGGAGCAAATGTTCCTAAGTCTCCCCAGCATTTAGCTGGTGTGTACAAGGCAGTGGCATGATTCCCTAGAGGGTTTAATCAGCATGGGCTTGATTTTTTCAGATAGCTTTGAGCCCTTTAGCTCTGTGATGAATTTGCTGAAAGCTGCAGGTGTGTTGTATCTCTGAAAATCAGGTCTTGGGAACACACTGAGCTCATGTCTGTTACTCTCCTCTGGCTACCTAACTTGTTCCAGATGCTGTTCTAGGCAATAGCAACTAATAGAGGAAAATGCTACTCTAGGCAGTGGGAGAATAATGAAGAAAAAATGTTCCAACCCTTGGCCCAGAATTCATATGAATTGCAGGAGGACGTTGTGTTCTGTGTAATCTTGTTTTTGCATCTTACCAACACAACAGATGTCAGCTGCAGGTTGGGTCTTCTGCCGTGAGAAGACAAGCCTGGACCCACATCTTGGATGGGTGGGGGAAACAGCACTTACCCTCTTTGGTGGATGAAGGAAGGGGTTTCTAATAAGAAAACATACTGTGCCTGTAGCAGCCAGCCTGATGAGCTTCCCTGGCTCCACAGGCTAGCAGTGGGAATACCTGTGTCCCGCTTCCGTCCGTAGTCAGGGGTTCAGATTCCTCAGCAGCCCCCATACAGTTCTTTGGCAGGCCTGGCTTCTGCTGATTCCACATGCTGAAAAGACTCGGTGCAGGATCTGGTGAAGCAAGGGGAGCATCCAGTGTGAGGCAGGAGACAGGAAGATAGTTCCTTTCAGAGATGGGATACTACTGGATTGGTTTTGCTGTATCACCTGCATCCCATGAATAAAAGTGGCTTAAAACCTTTTGGAGGGAAAAGTGTTTGCTGTCAGACTGAACAGGCTACACTTCTGATTTGGTAGCATACTGAACGTTCGCGTTCTTATCTAGCCCTCTGTCCAGGACAGTTGTCTCCACAATTAAAGGAGCGCAAGCAGCAGATCAGAAGATCCATATTCAAGGTATTCCCAGGAGCCAGAGAGCAGTCCTGAGCTCAGGTGTGTTTTTTTGCCTGTGAGAACATGGGTCATTGTGCTGACGATGCACGAGCATCCCCAATACGTGTCTGCCAGCTGTACCTCCTGCTCCCAGCAGTGCCTTTCCCTGCGTACAAGTTCCTATGGCAGGGCATGGAGCACGTTCCATGAACTCCTTCCAAGCAATCTCTCTGTGCCTCATACCTAGTAAGATCACAGAATCATAGACTGGTTTGGGTTGGAAGGAACCTTAAAGTTCATCTAGTTCCACCCCCCTGCCAGGGACAGGGACACCTCCCACTAGACCAGGTTGCTTAGAGCCCCGTCCAGCCTGGCCTTGAACACTTCCAGGGATGGGGCAACCACCACTTTTCTGGGCAAGCTGTGCCAGTGCCTCACCACCCTCACCATAAATAATTTCTTCCTAGTACCTAACTTAAACCTACCCTCTTTCAGTTTAAAACATTCTTCCTTGTGTCACTACATGACCTTATAAAAAGGCCTTCACCAGCTTTCTTGGAGATGTCAAGATCTCAAGATCTCAAACAGGAAGACATTTCTGGAAATCTCCACCTTCACAGGCAGGAAGATTATTTGGCCATGCTGTGTAGGGGTTAGTGGTAGCTTAGGCATGGTATGACTGTTACATTACCAGTGGGGCCATTTTTTAAACCTAGTTACAGAGTCCTTAAATGTAATCCGTGTGCAACAGTCCTTGTTCCCATGGGGAAGAGAAAAAAATGAAGAAAAAAAAGAAGGGAGAGAAAAAAGGGATGCAAAGATACATATTGTATCCAGAGATGCATCTTGCTCGGAAAGCTGATGTCTATAAAAGGCTTACAGGCAGTCTGCTAAAAGTAGTAAATATTAATGGTCCCATCTTGCAGGGAAACAAGGGGCTTTCCTGTGAGGTTTTTAGATTTTAAAAAGAGCAAGGAGCTGTTGATGGCGTACCTTTATTCTTGCTATGAACCTAAAACTATCTATGTTATAATGGACAAAATAGAGAGTATCTGAAATAAATCCCCTCATAGCTCTTCCTTAGCTCTAGATTACAGAGAAGAGCTGAGTTGGAGGGCCAGTCAGTTTATTTTCTGGGTTTCTCTAGCCCTGCTCCAGTCTCTACTGCTGATCAGTTACAACAGCAGCAGCAGCAGATTGCATGTCAGGACATCTTTGGAAGTGAGAAATTAGAACTGTTGAAGACTGTTTCACAGATGTCTCAACACAGGAATTAAGTGAGAAATAAACCTAAATAATACGTGTAGTCTTATGAACTGAGCCTGGCTTTGGGTTAGGTTTTTTATTTATTTTTTTGATACAGTGTCAAGGAGTTAAAAGTGAAACAGTACTAACTATTCACAGAATTTCACAGGAATTGTGAGGATATGTCCTCAGCATGATGATTGTCTTGTTCTCTAGGTAGAAATACGGTATTTAAAGCAAAACCAGTATCAATTCATTCCTCTAATAAAAAATAATGGAAAATATTTATACGCGTCTATTCACTCTGGATGGTGAAGAAAATGAAACGCAGCGCTCTCAGTGGCATTTAGGAACATGGAATTTATGATGTGCTGCACTTCCTTGTTTATTGTGTTTTTTGTGTTTCACAATATATGGTGGTCTCACATTTCCATCAGTGTGCCTTAATGCCTGACATGCCTCTGGTGCCAAAACATCTCATTGTGGGTTATCCACAGGCTACGCTGGATTTACAATTTCCTGTTTCACCTTCGTAAGCGGAATGTTTTCTGTGCCTGGATAGATAAACGAGCACATCTTGCAGTAAAAATTTTATATGGGAATTCCTGGAGCTACCAGCACAAAAGCTGAGGCATGCTATACAATTAATGATAAGACTTAGGCTTTGCATTTGTGCTGGATTGTGAAAGGAAGACTGAAATCTCTTTTCTTAACATACAATATTTAAAATCAAGCATTTATTATGCCTAGATTTGATAAGGCTACTTACCAGCCTAGACATGTTTGCACACAGCAGTATCTTCTCATTTAAATTCAATCACAGTCACAAAACAAGCCTGGCTTAGACTAGCTGAAGATATAAACTTCATTTTCATCTCATTAGGCCACCTGGAAGCAACAATCAGTGAGTAGTCCTGACGTCAATGGTCTCTCTACTTCATTAAAATGTTAATTTCATGGCTTTAATTCCCTTTGTAAAACGTGCTGCTGCAGGACACTATATGCAGATTTATTCTGAAGCAGACAAATCTGCATGCCATATTCCTTTTTAGTGCCTTAGGTTCCTTTGGATTTTTATTTTTAGCCATCCCTATTTTTATAAACTGCTGTGAAAAGATGATCACCATAACAACCAAAAAGTAAATATTTTCTTAAAACACCCCTTGGAGAATGTATACTTAAGAGTCGGGAATTCAGGGCATCGTGCATTGACTGGTATTTTACTCTGCTGTTACCTTTTCCAGAGTTTAAAAATGAGACAGGTGTTGTTACTGGCTAACATTTTCAGACAGTGGATCATGAAGGGAAAGCAATGTGTGGTAAATCAGAAGCAGCTACGTAGATCAGCTATAGCATCAACATCTTTAGTTGAGGTCCTGCTTATGTCAGGACAAAATGATGGTCTTCTCAGTTTTGGAATCCTTCCTTGATAATATGTACTTCCTCAGCATTTAGTCATCTTCATCTTGCTCTAGGGGATACATTTCTGGTTGTGTACTTCAAAATTGTACATCATAGTTTGAGTTCAACTGTTGGCAGTAGAAATATGTCTTCAGTGCAGGAAAACAAGGGAAGGTAATTGTTCATCTGGTCTTTTCCCCTTTTATTGCATGCAGTTCTTTTTTAAGAGTACAAGCACTCTTGGGTATTTTTCCAAGTGCTGTGTAAATGATTATTATGTGTTATTGTGCCTGTGGCATCTATAGACGGATGAGCTGTTCGCTCCTGTTGCAGATGGTAAATCCAAAGCTCGGGGTCTGGGCTTCTCAGGACCCATTGTTGGTGGAGCTGCCTGGCTCAGGAGCACTGTGCTCAGCCAGAGGGCTCTGATGGCACACTTGGGTCTGGGCTGATGACAACACTCAGCAACATAGTCCTCCTGCTCTCCCCTGGCAGATCCCGTCACTTCAGGCACTGTACAAATCCCACTGAGGCCCCGCTGGCACATGGTGCCAAGGCCCTTCTGTGCAGGACCTTAGACAATGCATGGGGTCTGCCTGGTGTTAACCTGGCTGGAGAGGACAAAGATCACCAAATCACAATACAGCAAATAAAGGAGGGTTTCCTTGGTAGGCACTGGACACATCCGAAGTTTTCCATCTGGGAGTCTCAGTGGGACTTCCCTGCAGCTGGCCCCAGGAGAGTGCTCCTGGTAAGTAACTAGGAACAAGTAGTTAATTTGGCCTCCTGCCTGCCCTGAGACTGCCAGGAGAGCAGTGGAGATGTAGCTTTATCAGTCTGCTACTGTGTTCATCTCTGCTACTTCTCTGCTCTCACAGGGAGCAGTATAGAAATGTGCCCTGTAATTGTAACTGAGAAGTAGCCAAAATGGCTTAAAAGGTGTGAATAAAGTTAGCATTCCGGACTTCCATAAGTTTCCTATTTCAGATTAAGTAAAATAATTTACCAGTGAGTCTGAAAACATGTTGGTACCTAATTTCTCACTCTTAGTGTCGAGGGAGAAGTTTTTTGAAAGTCAGTGAAGACAGATGGACAGTAGCCAATTCATTTCCATCTTGGGTCTCTTGCCTACAATGTTGTTTCATCACAGGCAGTGCCATAACTCAATGTACTAGTCAATTTAAAATGCCAAAGTGTGCCAGGGTTTTACTCTATGGTTAGAATTATTCATTCATGTCTGCAGTTGGTGAGTGGAGTGATACTATGACGACTTCTCAGATCACACACTGATCTAGAAAAATATTCCACTTGTAACCTGAGACGTTAGCTGTTATTGCAGCAGCATACTCACTCTTCTAACTCTGTGTTTTGATTTGTCTTACAAAATGTCTTATAAGCTAATCAAAGAATTTATCATTTTGGTGTGCAGGCCACTTAAACATGAGTTACTGCAGGTGTTTGGACATCAGATGGTCAAATGAGTTTTGTTGTAGCTTGGACATTTGAAAGGCCGTTTCTATGACAGAGCAACACAGTTAAAGTTGCTGTCATCACTTAATGAACTCATGACTGTGGGTTGACATGGCTTTGGGAGAATAAAAATAAGAGGTCTTACTGTTTGGTTTGCATTTCCTTTGTCTCAGTTACTAAGTGTGTGTAGTTCCAGAGATATTCATGCCATAATTGCTTATTGTTTGGTGTGTTTATTTGTTTTAGTGCTCCTGGAAGCAGGGCAGATGGAAGAGTTGGTGGGAGGTAGTTTGTGTCATCATTGCTTAGACAGCAAATATAGTGAGTGCTGGACTGTAGGTTTCAGCATTCCATGCATTCTGTGTTTCAAAAAGTATATCAAAGCTACTGACGTTCTCTTTGGCTTGTGTTTGCCCGCAGAGAGAAAGGTTTCAACCAGAATTACCTCTTAGAGCTAAACTGTCTTTGCTCAGCCAAGCTACACTGGATTTTTCATCACCCACCCCACTGTTTATTTTTGGAAGACTAACTGGCAGTTCATCATTCAGCAGCTCTTGAAAAGCCTGACTGTTCCTCAGAAAAGAGATTATGCTCTTCAGATAAACTTCCTCTCTCACCACCTTTGTTGACCTGCCGTGCGACCCAATGGCAACTTCTTTGCTCCCATTTGTAAGGACGGCCTTTTCCCTTCCCGCTGGGATGGAACGTGGGAGACATCTGTTTGCACCTGGCTGGTGAAGACATGGTGCTGTACCACGGCAGAGCCTTACTGCAGGCAGTTGAGAATTTTACATCAGCCCTCTCCTTGGCTCTCTTCCTTGGCTCTCATTCCACCAGAGCAGAGGTGTTGGTGTGTTTAGTGGTGTTCAGGAGGGCTCTCGTCCTTTTCCTCCTGCCTGAAGCCCTCCACAGCTGTTTGTGTCCATAGGCCAAATATGAGTGGGAATAGCAGTCTTTCCCTAAAGGCTGTGCAGATGGTGCGTAGCTTGTCCATGGGCACTGAGGCAGAATTCAGCAAGGCTAAATGTTGTTTGCAATGAACAGGGTTATGTTCAGGAGCACTTGAGGGAAAATAGCAGTGTTCTGCTGAGGAACCTGGAGTTTTCTGGGATGTCCTCCCAATGTGTTTCTCATCTGTTTGCTGTTCCTGTACACCTTGGGATCTCCCAGTGGAGGAAGCTGTGGAGTGAGGATTTTTGTGATCCCTTTTGTGCTTTCAGTGGTAAGCCTTAGGGGATCAACATGCAGATAGATTGATTGTTCAGGTAGTTTTGGGGGAAAGTGTTTCTGAACTCAAATGTGTTAGGGATAGCAAAGTGTATTTGTGGAAAACATAGCTCAGAAGGATTTTCTGTTGTGACACATAGTTTCTCCCCTTAATTAAGCATTGTCCTCTCCATGCACTGTGTGAAATTTAGGGGGCTACATTTTTCCTTGAGTTAAAATATTTAAGGAAAACAATTGTGTACTGACAACAATGGGCTTTTTAAATTGCAGGCCATTTGTTTCTGTAATTCCTATGAAATAAATTCAACTGCCTAAGTTGATTCTATTCATTGTGGTTTAGTTATGTACATACTCATATTTGTGTTAAAAAGCAATGTTAAAAACATTAGTGATGAGTGCTTTCAGAGCTTTTAGTGTGCAGTGCCAATGGAGTTAATTGTTCCACTGGAGTTCAGAAATGGAAGTTTATAGCAGATGTTTTCAGGAAACTAGTTTTAGACTTCTGTTCAAAGATGCCTGTACAAAAACGATTTACAACATTTCTCATCTGTGACTTCAGCTGCCAGCATGGGTTTGCCTTCTGATCAGTATAAAAACCAGCAGACCACTGCTGTACACATCTTTAATAAGAAGGTATAAAGCATAGAGGATGACCCTAGGCCTTGAACAACACATTGGCTCAGTGTTGGGCCATTGCATACTGTGATAAATGGTCTCTCTCAGCCTTGTTCCTGCAACACTGAGGCCATATCTGAAGATGAACCACGGGCCTGTATCTGACTCTTTTGCTGTCCTTGCAAAAGGAATTCAGTTTTTACTTCTCTGCTGGTAGACTGATAGCATCACACATGTGGAAGTACAAGATGGGTGCCCAAAATTCAGCTTCAGTCTGGGCACAGGAATGACTGTCCAGGCACTCCCAGCAGTCTTTGTTCATTTTCATTCAAGAGATTGACTTTAGTGTCAATTTTTCTAAGCATCTCTGTGAATAGCAGCAGTTCGGGAAAAAACATTAGCAAATCGTTTTATCACTGGAGACAGATCTTTTTGTTGCTGTGCATTTAAAATTGCTGCACTCCCTCATGCATCTGTAAGGCCATGGTGTGGTGTTGTCACACATTCCATGGTATGGAGCATCCCTTTCTCTTTTCTATGGCAGTGTCATGACAGCTTGTCTTGGTACAGCCATTCTCACGTCACCAGTTAAACATAACTGAGCTGGAGCTGAGGGGATTGTTCAGTGCTTCCAGCAGTCACTGTCGGAGGAAGCTCATCTGCTCCTGGACCTCCCCATGTCTGTTTTCTGCAGGGCACTGCAGGATAGAGGAGCATCTCCTTCAGTTTTCCTACCATTTTACCAGTGAAGGGAAGAAATACTGTTTACTCTAACACTCTAGAAATGTGATGCAGGATAAACAGCACATGTCCTTACTTTGGCTTGAGTGAAGGGAGAGGTAGCAACTAGCCCAGTATCCTGTGGGGACCACCATGCCAGTGCCAGCAGGATGCCATCAGGAGGATGTTTGGTTTTGCAGTAAGAATGGATTGGGCAGCTTTTTATTTTTTATTTAGAAAGAAAAAAAATAGGAGACATTCACTTATGTGCCGTGGGTACCTGTAGGGCTGTCCCTCCTTAAAGAAGTGCATCCTGATCAGGAATGGTCAGTCCTGCAGTCGGTTCCTGCAGGTGGGAAGGACTGGAGGGTTCTGCACTGGTTATCCTCTGTCCTTCCATAGCAGCTGGGAGGGTGCGTGTGTGCATGTGAGGTTTCTATGCATGAGGAGGATCCAAAGGCCATCAGACCCTTGAACTTTATGGCTCATTTCCATCAGAGGAGCTCTACCAAGTAGCTGCAATAGGGTTTGGGTCTGATCCTGCGCAATTCGGAAGGAAAGAAACTATATCATCATTATCCTTTTTAGAAAGTTTAATCACAGCCTGCGGAGGGATGGCAGTGTTTTATCTGACAAATATGTCACTGTCTTTCATCAGTTGATTATAATCATCTTGGAAGTTCCAATGTGTCTGGTTTTCCCTCTTCTTTTTTACTGTTGTGTTTTGTTTAACTTTCCCTAATGAGCCCAGTGAAAAGCAATTGTTCTAAATAAATCATGTGCGCTACAAAGCAGTATATCACAATTAGGTTTCCATTATACTTTAATTAGGCATTCCATTATTAAATTGATGTCTTTGGCTTCTTCCAGGTCTCAGACTAATCCTGAAACAAATTCCTCTTTGTGGATAAATATTAGTCAGTCGTAATTAAAGAGTATTCATTGGCGTTGCGGCTTTTCATTAAATCCCTTTCTGATTAAGATGGCTCCCCCAAGTACTGGGCTGATTAAATTTAATAAGATTTGTTCACTTGTGTGTATCATGGTCTGGTGGAAACTGTTTTAGCACCAGGGAATTGGGAACTCTAAGTTCATGTCTTGATGCAGGCAGCCGTGGGTCTAAATGCCTGTTTTGCTCAGTGCTGTACGCTCTTGTTTCAGGGGGCTCTATGGTTTGTGTGGTCAGTCAGCAGTGGAAAAAAACATGGGAATTAAATTAGCAGTGTTAAGAGTTGAATTTCAAAGGACTAAGTTACATCTAGAGGGTTACAATAAAGAAGGGAAGATTAAAGTATGTTAGAGGCTCTATTTCCTTGACTCTTTCATTACTAGGGCTTTGCCGCTGAATTCAAACTTGAGTGCCTTTCTACGCAAACCGTTTCCTCTCCCTGAGTTGTATAGATGAGCTCATTTCTATGTAAATATGCCTCAGCTGAAAATTCAGATAATAAAACAGATGCTCCTGACAGAAGTTCTTCTAACAGCAGAGAATGAAATGTTTTCAGAGCAAAATCCTTGTCCTGTGTTAAAAAATCAAGGTGAAACTAAAGCATGATATGGTTTTAGTGTAGATATCCATTGGAGAGAGGTTATAAGCATCACCATTTTCTGTGTGCTGAAATTATGCCTTTTTCTGGGGCTCCTGGTGCTGTTCTGCATTCCTCCTGCTTTGTACACAGAAATGAAAACAAACCGCTGTGACCAAGAATGGCAATAGCACAAATCGGTGAGGCGTGCAAGAGATCGGCTCAGGACATCTGCAGAAGCACTCCATCCAAATATTTGAGGTGGCAGCTAGCAGGTGTTTTTTTCAATATCCAGTTCATACTCTATTTTTGGTGCAGGGTACGTTTTCATCTAGTGTTTTGGTTTGGGATGGGCCATATTTGTAATATCAAATATCTCAAAATGCGTTTTCAGTGTCATGTATCCCAAATGTAATGGTACTGGGAATATCATCTAGCCAGTCGGTCACATTGCATGGAATCAGAGTTGCCCCCTGATTCCAGATTGCTCTTCCTGCGGCTGCTGAAGGCCCGTGAGTGATGCCTGGGACAGTCTGAAGGGACAGGGTTGGAGGCGGTGTCAGGTCAGTGCGCAGCTGAAGAGTTCTCTCTAGCGGTTGGTTGTGGGTAGTGAGGATAGATAGCAAAGCGCACTGAATTAAGGGAAGAGTACTCATCTCTAGCGACTGGGAAAAGGGAGAAACATAGAGTAAAGTGAGGAAAGGAAGCTGACCTTCATATCTGAATTGTAGAAAAGAATAGTTGTAACATGCTAGAAGCAAAGAATAAAATGTCTTTTCTCTAATAGTCATCATTTATTTACTGATTGCTACTGTTGCAATACAGCAGTGGATGGTGTTATGCTATTCATAGCACCATCCTTCCACTGGCCTGAAGTGAGGGCTGATGGACAGCGACAATCCATGGCATTTCCGAGGAGATGGGGTGCACTTTGAGCTGTTGATTACCAAGCAAGAACCGCCCCAAGTGCTTCCTTCTGAGTATCTGTGGTGAATTAGTTTCCTCTACTCACAGTGACTCACACTAATTTTGTAGTGACTTTAGCAAAGACAAGGCTCAAAATAAGTTACATGCTTAGTCTGCAGGTTTGGCAAATGTTTATTTGAGGCAATGTGAAAGTGCTTAAAAATTATGAGAAAAGGATGAGAAAATTCCTACCTTATATCCTGACAAATCCTGGAAGTATAGAAAAGAGATAGAAGCATTTGAAAAGAGTATGAGCAAGGGTTTTGGAAGAATTGAGGGAAATAAATAACATCTAATAAGAAGATCGGGGAGGTTGGGAAGTGTAACCTCTTTAATGCTTGTGTTTTAATTGGGATCCCGAAAGCCTACGTATGCTGTTGTGCTACAACATGGCAGTTCATGCATATTGCTACTGCTTGCATCTTTAAAAGTGTACCACTTTTCTTCTCCAGAAATTCCAGGGTTTAAGCCAGCTCCATTGTTTACCTATCAGTAACATCCTGCAATGTTGAGCATCATTGGTATGACAGTTGTGTATGTAAACTGTTCCAGAATGTTTTGCTTTACTGTTAACTCAGTGAGGCCAGTCAGAAATGGCAGTGGAAATTGCAGATACAACAGCTGGATTCTGGTAGAACTGCATTACCTCAAATAGGAATGTGTTTTCTGTTGTAGAGGTTGATGCTTAATTTCATCTACATTGGAGAGAGATTGTACATTCAAGCAGACAGCAAAGAAGTGTGCAGGGGTAGATTACTTCTTTCTCAGATTCCCAGGGATTTGAAATGCCCAACAAGTAACAGAAGAATTAGGTGGATAGTTTGTTATGTTAAAGATAAGAATAAGCTCTATATGTCTGTGTATGATTGATTTTAAGGGTATTTGGTGTCTTATTTTTGCTTAATTGTAATGATACTTAGCTTTCCAGAAATACCTGGATTACTAGTTTAGCATTTTTTTTTAAATAAAAGTAACT
Organism: Eulacestoma nigropectus; assembly: GCA_013397775.1. Lineage (NCBI taxonomy): Eukaryota > Metazoa > Chordata > Aves > Passeriformes > Eulacestoma > Eulacestoma nigropectus. The sequence goes on along the minus strand of VZTE01004039.1, from coordinate 341,269 downwards.
TGGCCATTTCCTAATTTAGGTACATTTGCCTGCCTAGCAAGACATCTTATCGTGACAAGGTAGAGTACACATGTTGTTTTTTGAAAAGATTTCACTGAAGTGTAGTAAATTATCTTCATTTCAAGCAGAATTGTGATTCTTGTCTGAGCTGGTTGGCAGTTTGCCAGGAAACGCCTGTTCAAGCTCAGAGGAGTTGGAAAGTTGCATACCATTGTGTCAGTGTCTCTCTGTTACATGAAACATCATTTTTCTGTTTGAAAAACTAGTGGTGTCCTATAAGCCTAGAAACAGTATGTCTTCTTCTACCTAACTTGTAACATACCTATGAAAACCAAATCGCGTATCTGTGTGCAGCACAGACTTGTAGCATGGGAGGCTGGGATAGAGCAGATATGCAGGCAAGGGAATAAACATGGCATTTTTGTTATCTGGATTTGATAAATATAGTTTGGGAATGATAGAGTAAAGAGTGGTGAGTCAGTTTTGCCTGGTCATCTCTAGTGACTGAAAATAACTTGTTATTCCAACCCTTTTATCCCTTCATTCCCTTCTCTCCGCATATTTTTGTGTTTTATTTATAGCTCAACCAGCTTTTCCTTTGCAGTTTGTAAAATAACCCTTCAGAGTCAGGGAGGGAAGACTGAGGAGCAGCAGCTCCTGGGCAGTCTTGTAGATGGAGCCACTGGATCATTCCCTGTTGCCATGGCTGGATCCCCCCTTTCCCGTGCACATCCTTCCCTCATCTGCTCAGAGATGCCTCTTTCAAACAAGCAGCCTCTGTTCCTGAAGTCATTAATGGGTTTGTGTTGACAGGAGCCACGTGAGATGTTTCAGACTAGCTGGCTGTGACTTTGACAGCAGCAGGGTCAGAGGCCCTGTGTCTGGAGAGGTGGCAAGGCTGTTTTATCTGTGAAACCTTAGTGGAGGTTGTAAGCTGTCCTGAAACACATGAAATCCACCACCACGACCCATACTTGTATTTATCCTGTAAAGCACAGCTGTGTAAACAATACTTGCAATAATTCTGAGCTAAATCTTCTGTGTTTGGCTTCAACTCCCATGCCCAGTATTTTTGTCCAGATTAATCCACAAACTGAGGATCAGTTTAGCACTTGATACATCTTAACTTGCAGATCAGGGTAAGATACTTGATCTGCTCTTAGGTTTCCCACAGTGCTGACTTCTCATTACAGAACTGGATGACTCCATATTAAACCATCTGATTCGGGTTGGAGAGGTGGAAGGGAGCTGGCAGGCTTAACTGCAGTCCTTATTAATTGACTGATGGAGAGGGCAAGGGGAGAGACGTGTTCAAGCAATAAATGTGAATCATAAATCATAGAATGTTTTGGGTTGAAAGGGACCTTAAAGATCATCTTGTTCCAAGCCCTCTGCCATGGGCAGGAACACCTTCCATTAGACCAGGTTCCTCCAAGCCCCATCCAACCTGGCCTTGAACACTTGAAATGATGGGGCATCCACAGCTTCTTTGGGCAACCTGCGCCAGTGCCTCATCACCCTCACAATAAGGAATTACTTCTTAGTATCTGATCTAACCCTACCCTCCTTCACTTTAAAGCCATTCTTGTTTGTCTTGTCACTACTTGCCTTGTAAAAAGTCCCTCTCCAGCTCTCTTGTAGCCCCCTCCAGGTACTGGAAAGTGCTCTAAGGTCTCCACAGGGCTCTTCTCCAGGCTGAACAACTCCAGCTCTTTCAGCCTATCTGTAGCAGAGCTGCTCCAGCACACTGAGCATCTGCATGGCCCCCTCTAGCCTTACTCCAGCAGATCCGTGTCTTTCTTATGCTGGGAACCCCAGAGCTGGATGCAGCACTCCAGGTGGGGTCTCACTAAAGCAGACCCCTCCCTAGACCTGCTGGCCACGCTGCTTTGGATGCAGCCCAGGATGCAGTTGGTGGAGCCAATTAGCAGACACCAGCCTGGGGTGAGAGAATCTCAGGCTCTGTGACAGGTAAGACTGGAAAAACAAGAAGCAAGTAGGAATGTTAGTACTAGATGCCTGTGTATGGACTTAATGAGATCATTTTTGGAAAATTCTCCTGGTTCCCACACCCAGGCTTTGAAAAGTATATTGAAATATTAGAAGAGATTCAAAAAGCTATTAAAGGGATTTGAGATTTAAAAGCCACGTTTCATACTGAGATTTCAGAAACTGAGTAGGTTTAGTTTGTTCAGGAGCAACTTAAGAGGTTGACAGATCATACCACCACTTACCTCTGTGAGCAGAGAGCTCTCTAATTTAGCCAAGTTACGTGGTCAGGAAGTAGAAGTACAAAAATAATGCACACAGACACATACACGCCCCCTTGATTAATTAGGGGAATTGCTTATCTCATGGCAAAAGCTTTAGGGCAGTGCGGCATGTCTGTCTCACCACATCCCAGGGCAAAACCGAAAGCATTCTGCATAAGCTCCTGTGTCATTCGGGAGATCAGATTAGATGATGATAACATTCTGTCTGGTCTTAAAATAATTAAATGAGGTATTTACAGAGATTTCAAAGTCAAAGCGGATCTCCCTCCCCACCACCACTCTCAGCAACTTCAGTTAGTGGAGTTGTTTACACATGAATGAGATGTAGCATCAGGCTGCAAAACTGTGTGATTTAAATGCACTATCAAAAGAATTAAGCACATGTAATGGTTGCTGATAGCTGTGAGCATATCCTTGTATCTCTTGATGTTTGTGCTGTCTGGGCTGGAGGTAGCTGGTATGGGATCCCAGTAGTCCTCTGCTCCTGTATGCAGCACCCAGAGCACATTTCCTTCCTGCTGGGGAGCAGAAAGCAGACAATACTGTCCTTTCGCCTGGCTCCCACCCTCAGGGACTAGAGGTGCAGAGTCCTTAACTCCTTCGTGTCAGCAGGTGGAAGATCTCCCTCTCTCCTTGTATCACAATGCCAGTGGAAAATCAGATAAGTATAGAAAGAATTGGTATGCAGGATCACTCTTCTCTGTTAATCAAAGCCAGCATTATCATTCTGTCTTTTTTTGTTTGCTTATTTGATTGCTACACTTACCTAAAAAAGATTTCCAATAACTACTGAGTTGAAAGTGATTTAGATTAACCCCAGGTGACACTGCTGCTTTAAGGAGGGCTGCCTGAAGTTTTAAATCCTCACAAGCATGATACTTCCCAGGAGGGGCTGTAAATCCTTGAAGCTGCTCCCTCCTGATACTGTATTCTCAAAGAAAAATCACTCAAATCTCATGAGCCAAGGCAGTAATATTCCCCAGTAAGCAGTTTTAGATGGCTTTTGTTTTAATGTCCAAAAGCGTATCTGTGTTTAAGGCTAACGTACAATACTCAGATATTGTATAACATGACAAGTTTTTTCTACTTGTTTCCATCTTTTAGTTGATTATCTTGCTGATCAGTTTATTTACAGAAGTGCCAAGCCTCCTCTTGCCAGGTTTCCTAAGGAAATGTGTATAGGGTGGAGGATATTAAGGCACAGGTGGGCGAGTGACAGGCAGTGTTATATGGAAGCCTGGAAGTGTATGGAATACACTCCTGGAAGTCTGGAGATGTGCAGTGAAGGGACAAGTATGTGACTTTGCAGCAGAAAGCAGTTGCATTGAGCTGGGAGGTGGAATGGACAAGGGCCTCACGTATAGGTTCCACTTTCAACAGAGCAGCTTAATTGAAGAATGAATATTCTGTTGTGAGAGCATCTCCATGTGCCTCTCCCCGTGGTGGCTCAGCAGCTCATCAGTTGCTGTTCTGTGATGTACCCTGGTTAAGAATAGCATCCTCTCTGCTGGATCAGAGCAGGGGAAGAGACTATGTAATCCTTGTAAGGTGTAAAGGAATGTCAGTGATAACTAAAGTAGGACAAATTAGGGCTGCTGAGATCCTTGCTAGGGATGGAAATGAGTAATAGCCACCCCGGTTAATGCCAAGGAGACTCAAATTCACCTTTGAGGCTGCTGAGAGTCTGAGTAGTTCATTGCCTGGATTTGCCTTGGGGCCGTCCTCTCTTTTAGCTCACTGGTGATTATTTTGCCTTTCAGAGCTCCTGTTCTTAGTCGTTATTTTGGCCCTCAAGTCCTTGTTTGTACAGATCCCTTTGTCTCACGGTGAGCTTGCTGAGCATTGCTGGGTAGGGGCAAGCAAGTGTCCTTGTAGTTGATGTGAGTCAGAACTGAGAAACAGGCCGTGCTTGAGCTCCCAAGCGAGGGTTTAGCACAGGGAACGGGACCATCCAACCAGGACCAGGGGCTGAGTCCATCCCACTTATTTGGGATTGTGCTGCAGGGCTGAGCTTCACCTCTGGCAGTTGTCTCCAAGTGTAGCTGCACTGCAATATTCTCTTTGTGAATGTGTTTGAAGGAAGCTGAGAGTAATTTAATCCTGCCATTTATATTCAGGCTGGGTTTTTTCCCCTAGAATTAAAATATTGTCTTGGCATGGTATTTTTGAACACACAATTAAAAGTAATTTTCAGTTTACCTGTAATATCTTTATTTTGGAACCTAGTAAGAGGCTTTTGGTTGTAAAGTTGTATAATAGGTGATGAGATAAAAGGTTTGTCTGGACCCATGCAAGGGAGCACAGAGGCAGAAGGGCAGGCAGGGAAAATCTCAAAGCTCAGGTGGAGGAACAGAACCCTTAGCCCAGCTCCTCCAAGGGATGTCACAGGGGGACCATCAGCCCATGGGCCGGGAGTGACACTTGTCACAGCGAGAGGGCCTTGTCCATCGCCTTACAGACTGAGGCAGGGCTCTGGGAGTCATTGCAGGATGCCAAAGAGGAGCATTTGGGGTTTGGACAAGGCTTATGATGGGATGTTTAGGGGAGGGACAGGCAGCGGGAAAAGAGCGGATCCGAAGACCAGCTACTGGGTGGCCCTCAGTGTGTAAAGCCAGTTACTGGAGAGGTCAGCAGTGCATGCAAGGAGTCTGTACAACCACTGGAGAAGGGCTGTGGCCCTGGGGACTCGTGTGTCCAGGTGTACCAGCACCTGGGAGAACCAAGGATCCGGGCCAGCTGCAGCACAGACTGGCTACAGGCAGTAATGGAGGTATCCATAGCCTGTGTCTAATTCCCTCTGACAGGCCTTTATCCTAATCAGCCAGAGAGGGGAACACCATGGGGCCATTTTGTTTGCTTGAGAGCTGTTTTCTGTCCGTGCTGGCCCATGGCTGGCTGGCTGTGCCTGTATATAGAGCACATGTATTGTGTGTGAGCATACTGGGAATGTGTGCTCAGGTTTGCTGCGGCAGGGAGTTGCAGAAACTGAGCTGTACTGGGCTACCAGATGCTGCAGGGTGAAAATTCTGATGGAACAACTGGTGTAGTGAAAGAAAATGTCCTCATTTTTCCTTGGAGGTGTTTTTTTTTAAAAAAGTGTCTTTCTCTGATGCTGATATTTTGGTCCTGAGCCTGGTCAAGTTCTCCCTGTGCCACCTCTGAGTACAGTGCCCAAAGCAACCAGCTGTGCATTGTAATCGCCTGAAGTAACGTCGTGTATCAACGGAGCTGAAATATAAATAACTTTGATTGGGGCACAGAAAGTTCAGTAAGTTAAAGAATAGTGCTTTTGAGGCATTTTGTCATCCCGAAATGGAGACTGCCACATGGATTAATCATCAGTCTGCATGTTGTGCAGTTTACAGCCACTTAACAATAATTTGAAATAGACTTTATATTCACTCCTGAGCACTGCAGTAAGCTTTCGTTTTTTGAGGTGTTTTTATAAAGCATAGGACAAAATAATATTCATGGGTGTGAAGGATACATAGTTCTACTGCAGGAAGAGAGTCGTGAGACTGTAAAGCTACTGAAATTGGTGTTTCTGTTTGTCCTGAGGAGCTGGGCTACCTGCCTGACATTTTAGCCTGAATGTCAGTTTCTTAGCTTAATTAGATTTCAGATGCAAATCTCTGAAGATTATTTGATTTCCTTTGTCCTTCATTCCTTCCTCAAGGGGTCATGGATACACGCAGGACAAAGATGATCCTCAGACGTCACTAAAAATATTGCAAGAAGTGTTTTGTCCTCCAACAGCTTCTCTGAGCTATGAACAGATATGTTTGCTTATTTCTTTTTTGACCCACTGGAGAAGTAGAATGATATGGTTTCCCCTAGGGAAATTTTTTCTTAAATGAGCAGAAACAGGTTTTTGAAGCAGGTGTTTAAATTCAGGTGGAAAAAACATCTTTAAGTCAGTGACTGCCCTGTGTCTTCACTTAGGATCACTTGATTTTCTGGTTGACTGGCACTTTGCTATTGACCTGAAACACGTGCTGTTAGATATATCTCTGGATTGCAGAGGCAACAGCCTAACTTCAGAGGGAAAAAGACAGTAAAGACACTCAAAGGATGCAGGTTCAGAGCTACCTGATTAAACCTAGCCTAAGGGAATTTCGTCCCTCTTCATGAATGGTCTACCTTCCTCTGCTGTGGTGACAACTCTTCTTTTTAGCAGATTGTCTTGTAGCTTGCCTTGCCAGGGAATTAAAGCTTCAGGCTGCCATTTGTGTGGAGTTTCTAAATATGTATGACCCAAGCAAGGGGCCTGTTGCATATGAAACTCAGTATTCTGGTCTTGTCTCTTTCTGATATTTCTGTTCTTTCAGATATGCTAAATATACCTTTGAAGTTTCTTTTCTTCTTGTGTAAAATACACTTTCATAGGTGAACCTCGCAGCTGGAATTAGGAGATACTGATTCCAGCTGGACACACAGAGCAGGCAATGTAATCCTCCTTTGCCTCAATTTCCCCACATGTAATGTGGAAAGAGTAACATTCACCCTCCTCTGTGCAGCTCTTTGAGCTTTGTTCTGGGTTACTAACTAAGAAGCCATAATGTAGTCTAGACCTTGTAGAGTCTGGTGGGAAGCTCTGCTGGAAGATATCTTGTCTGGGGATGCTGTGGATCCAGAGGCAAGGAGTAGAGGCTTTGTTATTTCTGATCAGGAATTCTTGGGGAGACGTATAGCTGCATGCTAAAGAGATCAGACCAGCTATGTGAGTGTGGGGAGTCCTGCCAGTGCTGCTTGCACGGAGTCAGAAAATCTGTGTCTTAAGCAGATCTGATTATTTACTACCTGTGGTCTGTATGCCACTGGCCCTTAAGTGTAAAGCCTTGATTTTTCAAGTAGTTCGTGTAGTTGGCAGACTGATAGTTTAGCTGCCCACACATGAATGACTGCAAGATGTGCAAGAAACTCATCTAGCCAAAAACTCTTCTCATAAAAGGCTTTTTTGATGCAAGGATATCAGGAAGACTGAACCTTTCTGGCCTCCCTCTTGGGGTAAAGTGTATAGGTTTTATGTTCCGCTAGACCTGGGGAGCTATGGAGGATCAGGAAGAAGGAGACTGTAAGAGATGGAAATCTCTTGGAGGTTTATGTAGCAGCCCTTCCCCTGGTTGAGCCAGGAACAAAAGGGTGGATGTCTGTCCTGTAGGCTGACTGTAAATCTGATGGTAGAAATATTTGGAATAGGGGAGGAAAAATGCAAGCTGTTCTCAAAACTAAAATGTTTTCCGCTAAGGTGCAACAGGCTGACCATTATTTCCCTTTGTAAGGGCTGGGTGTCTAAGTCATGTTCAATTTTGGCATCTCTTGGAAGGAGATCTGAAAGGTTTTACCTATGCAGAACACTGGGATTCTCTGCGCAGTTCAGAGGTGATCCCGGAGCTAGACAAAAGATGGAATATTGAGTTTTGCTCTGATAGACCTCCAAGGAGCCATATAAATCTCCTTAAAACCCCTAGTAGCCTGCTACAAAACTGTCCGAGAGAGATCGTTTCAAGACAGCACAATTATAAAATACTCTGAAAGGCTGAATAGGGTTTTTCCCCCTCTTGTGATATTTGGAGCTGAACTTTAGATACATAATTTTGAACGTGGCCTTTTAAAGTAACTTTCTATTCTGGCCCTGTCATTTTTAGGGCTGTAAAGGAAAACCGAAATGCCAGAGAAGGGGAGGAAATGAAAACGAAGAGTGGGGCTAAAGAGTAGGTTTTGATCATCTTTGCAAGAAGTGGCATCATCTGTGAGAACAAAAGTCTTCAGTTGCTGCAACTGGAGACAGCTTTTAGTCTCCAATTCTATTTTGCCCTGAGCCAGCCAGCCAAATAAAAACAGCAACATAAATCACTGCTGGCAGAACTTAACAGTTATGCAACGTCCAGTGCACCACATGCCTATTTTTAGATCAGTTTTACACTAGCAGAATTTACTTTATGAAATCTAAAAAGAATGTCTGTTCAGAGGCCGGGGGATAAAGACGGTATTTAGAAAGTGCAAAATGTAAAAACACTTAGTACAAGGGATGCTCTAGCAAGCCCTGCTTTGGCAATACCGATATCCTTTCAGAAATGTTGGCTCAGTAAGGCATGCTAATGAAGAGTAGGGGGTTTTTCATCAATATCCCTTTGAATTTCTAATCTGCAATTGCTGTTTGAATGGGTAGCCATGCTCCCTTTACCCAAACAGCTGAACATCAAACTCACATACAGCACTCGTTATCCAAGACCAGATGTGCATCTTCTCTCCTTTACATTTGACATAATTGTCTTACTATTGTAATTCTCCGTTCGTTTGTGCTGTGTATAATCTTGTTCCCAAAGCTTTTTGTTCACATTCAGAACATGCAATCATTGGGAAAAGTTTGACCTTTCAGCCCTTAGATCTTCTAGCAGATGAAGCACAGTCTGCATAGTTAATGTATCTCTGGGATTTCTGCCATAATTTGGACAGTTTTCAATCATGTCTTGAAGCAGGTTAGTGTTCTGACTGTTGCATGATCTGTATTGATCTTTTTTTCCCCCAAACCTTTCTTCTAGGTGACAATCTCGATGCCATCCATGACATAACTGTGGCATACCCCCAAAACATTCCTCAGACAGAGAAGCACCTTTTGAAAGGAAACTTCCCAAAGGAGATTCACTTCCACGTCCAGAGATACCCCATAGAGACAGTGCCCACTTCTAAGGAGGAGCTGCAGCTTTGGTGCCAGAAGCGCTGGGAAGAGAAAGAGGAGAGACTGCGACACTTCTACGAAGGTGGAAAATGCTTCAGTGCAACGGGGCAAAGCGTTGTCCCGCCCTGTAAATCTGAGCTCAGGGTCCTGGCGGTGAAGTGCGCCTCGCTCCTGTACTGGACGGTGTTCCCGCTGGGAATGCTCGCGCTGCTGTACCTGTACAGCTTTGCACAGTGGTACTTTGCAGCCATGATCGTCTTTTTTGTTGTGCAACAGAAGATATTTGGTGGGCTGGAACTCATTGAACTCGCTTGCCATCGGTATTTTAAGAAGCAACAGAAATTTCACGACACGAAAGTAAAAATCAACTAGTTCCAGGGTAGAGGAAGGGTGGTTTTGAGATGCCCTGCAAATTTTATGCACAGGGAACAATTTTTGCATGAGAATTGTCTTTTACTATCACCATTGTTAGACATTTGCACATGATTCTGTGAAGAGAAAGAAAAATGTTAGTTATTGCTACACGTGAAAATGGTAGTTTTTAATCTCTGAATGTAATTTCGACATTGCTCTCACAAGCAGCTAGCAACTGCATTCTGCTGTCATTAAGAAACAAATTGCTGGATTATTGAACAATCATAAGGACTTTAATAAATGTGACATGCACTGAAGTTTCATGTAGAAGCCCAGACAGTTCAGCTAAGAGAGACAGATGTATTTCTTTATAGTCATATTGGCATGAAGTAAGTACCGGATTTGGAAAACTGGTAAGTCTTGATGGTAGGTGAAAGTTGAAGGAGAAGTTGTTCTGTTTCTTTTTTCTATTTCAAATACTCAAACTTATTTTTAAGTAATATTTTTGCATAAGCTTTTCCAAACACTACTGAACATACCAACTATTCAACTACTCTGGCTTGGTCACTCAGGAGGATTTTTAAGCCTTGCAGTCTTGTGTCATAGTACAGAAAACAGAACAGTGCTCACTCTGGCTCCATTTAAGTGTTTGCTGATTATTTAATAGACCTGTGCAGCTAAGTTTTTATCTGTCTTTCTTACTGTTTTAGTCTCCCTGTTAGCTGTGGGAGACTTGTTCCTACTGTAGTATGCAGAGCTGCAGGATAGAGGAGCTGGTTTTTATTGGTTTATTGGTATTTTTTTCTCACAGATGCAAAAATAGCTGTTCGTCTCTGAGTAACTGCAAAATGTTTTTCAAAAAGGTTTCCTTGTATCCTTGTAGACATTCTTTGGTTGAAAATATTTTATTTAGTTTTCAGAGTAGGTAAGATACCTTTTTTTTTGGTAATTATTTTGGTTTTCTCATTGCTTCCTTTGGCATTTCACATGTCCATGTAGACAAGCAGGAAGACTGCTTGTTCCATGCGTGTCAGGCAGGCCTGTTGAAATGCAATGGTTCTCTCCTTGGGTGCAGAAGAGATGGGTTTGGGTTTTAGACTTGGCACAGGGAAGAGCTGCATCTTCCTTTTGCGTACTGGCTTTGTTTGCCTGATGACATCATTACTTTTTCAACCTCCTTTGCAATTTTTGGGGGGTTCTTTTGGGGCTCACACTATGGTGTACTCTCCCTTATTTTCATGACATTCAGAAAACCTGAAGGATTAAACTCAGACAAGGCACTTTCAAGTGTATCCCTTGTCATATATAATAAAAGTAATGCTCATGCTCACATAGAAAAAGACAAAAACATTGCCAGCAGTTCAGAGACACTTCAGGTCTTCAGGTTAGATTTTGCAACCTCAAAAATTTTAGACAACTTGATCAATTGTATTGCTGCAAAACCTTCCTCACTTACTAAATATTTGTTCTTTACTGCATGAGGGCTTGTTTGAGCTGGACCCAGATGGCCTGGCTCCGTTTGTCGAGCGGCACTGCCGTGAAGTCTGGAAGTCCAGAGTGCAAAATGTATCTCGTACTGTGCTGCGTATCTCAAGCGTTGGCCCAGCTTGGTGGACACACCTGTTTGCTTCTAAATTACAACACTGAGCATGTTGTCTAATGTGTTTGTTTCAAAGACCATTTTTTGAACGAATCACCAGCCTCTATTCAACTGTCCCTTGCAAGGTGACAAGTCTTTTTTAATCTGTGCTTATAATAACTAATTGTTTATTATGCGGAAAGTACTTGAAGCCATCTGGTTTACTCCAATTTTTTTAATCCCTTTTTTCTTAAAAATAAATAAAACTAGGTTTATATTTAGGGTTATGTTTCTTAATGATTTTTTCGTGCTTGTATTTGTGTACCTAACAACTGGTGTTGCATTGTCATGCGTGGAAGGAGGTAATTTCTGCGCCTTGAGGTCTTTTTTTAAAGCAATTCTGTGATATCACAGGCATGGTTGCAGCTTCAACCTCCATAGCCTGGTTTTTCTTCAGCTAATACCCTACACATTCAGGTAACCCACTGCAAGGGAAAACCTAAAAACCTCATTTGTGGTTAATGTAGAGGAGACCTAAAAGGCTTCTTCCAGTCTGTCCTGAGCCACGGCTGTGCTTTCATACCAGGAGTAACCATAGCCAGCCTATTCCAATAGCCTTAACATCATCTTCAGGAATGACTTCAGAGGTTCCATGTGTTGGTGACACAAAATACCAGCTACGCTTTTCTCAGTCATTCATAGAACTTTGTGGTGTCATCAAATGTATCAGGAACATCAGTGTGAGTCTTGGTCATGGCACAGTACAGGATTTATGTCTCTCTGTAGTTAAAGTTGGGGTCTGAAAGTGAAGTCAATGCAATCCATCGTTGACCTTTACAAGGGATTTTTCTCCCAGCTGGAGCCAAACATGTAACCTACTGTAATGTGGTAAAAACATCCTGCAAAATCTGTAACTTGTCTTCCTCTCTCGTGTGTTTGGATCAAAGAGAAAGAATAATCTGCTTGTCAGCTGGTAATGTCACGTTTGCAATGCCTAACTCTGTGATGCAGAGTGAGTGGTAAGTGAAGAATCCTCCTCTCACAGGGAAGGGTGTTGGCTTTGTCTGATGTAAATGTTTAGATTATGTGCATCATTTTCCAGGTCAGTTAGAAATGCAAGATGGGAAACATACTGAATGAAACCTAAAAGTTTTGTGGATAGAGAAGCTTCTTTGTTTAAAAAGTGATTAAGGAACTGGGGGAACTGATTTTTCTGTGAATGCTTTTTTTTTCCTCTGGTGGAAATGTAACTTTTTACTCAGAAGGTTCTAATATACAGATTTTTTGGAGAGTACTTTGTTCCTACCCTGTCTCCCTTTCAAAGATCACCAAGATGGCATTTAGAGACATGGTTTAGTGGTGGACTTGGCAGTGCTTGGTTTACAGTTGGACTCAGTGATCTTTTCTCACCCAAATCATTCTGTAATTCTGTGCTGGGTAAATAACTTTGAAATTTTTTCAGTGCTATTGGATTAAAGGTGCTAGTACTCCAGGAATCACATAGCCCTCTTCCGTGGGACATGGATTGGCAATGGGACTCGTCTCACTCAGTCGCTGGTTTGTCCCAGTTCACCTTCCCTCGTAGTCCCAGCAGCTTCACCTCTGAGCTCTGTCTGCAGGACCTACAGATCTTGCTGGGTCTCATATACATTGATTGGGATCAAGGCTGTGCTTTAAGGATGCTGCTCCCCTTTTCTCAGTCAAATGTTTCCTCATCAGCATCAGGGGGTTTCTTTCTCTCTGCTCAGAGCAGAAGGTTGAAACCCTGCCATCTGTGTGTGTCATCAGGCTCATCTGGGTAGCAGGATGTCCGACCAAGACATTTTTCTCTTGACTTCAAAGCTGCAAGGCCCAAAGCTGGTCTGTAAGGTGTTGTCTTGATCATAGGAGATGTAGTTCCTAGTTTTGTGCGTTGCATCAATCGGTGTTGTTTAAAAATGATCCGTGTTTTTATAACTTGATTTTATATGTGCACTGTGTGAAAGGAAACACCAGGATACTACAAACCTACAGAAAGCCTTAGTTTTCAGATTTCACTGATAATATTGTTAGAATGTTTTAACCATGTACCAGTTACTCTACAACAACAATAAAGACCTGAAGCATTGCATGTGTTTGATTTTGCTGTTTTCTTTTTACTGCACCTGTAAGGAACAAACCTTGTCTTCAATCATAGGGCTGGCTGGCTCGGGCAGACTGGTGCCCATTTCGATGCTTGACTCGTGGTTTGTGGCTGTTGAGGGAGGAGAACCCCCGATCTCTTCATGGGAAGCTGGAAAGGGGCATCTGGCTCTACCCTCCCCTCCAGCTTCTTCATGTAAAGGGGCACAGAAACCTTTGGATGTGCAAGAACTACAGCTCAGCTTTAGCCTTGCTGTGCTGCTTAGCCAGGTTTGTTAAAGAATAACCTGTCTTAGGTAGTGATAGGTGGGTAAGTCGTCATTTTAGCCATATTCTGTTACCTCCTATGTAATTACTGACACAAGAAATGATCTATGGCAAGGTTCACGTTCTTAGAGGACCTTTCTTTAGTGTAACTTCAGGCCCCTGGATTTCTCTCTCTGTTGCTTGAGTGCTAATCCAGTGTGGAGGCACAAGGGCTGTGTTTCTCAGCTCCGCATTACCCAGCTGGGAATAGCCTTGCCATAATGGCCCTAGGGAAACACCCACATCTCCAGCAGGTATCCTGTGTCAGAAAGAAGAAAGAGAGACCCTGCTAGCAGATAGTGCAGCTGGAGATTATATTGGCCATGTCTGTCTCAGAGCATTCAAATCAGTCCCCCAAAGACAGAGCATGTCTGTCTCAGAGCATTCAAATCAGTCCCCCAAAGTCAACATGAATGGCTTGTCACTCTGGAAAGGTGGTTGTCCCTTCCTCTTGGTTTCCGCACAAGTATGCAATTAAAAAATGTATTTATCTATTTTACCTGTCCTTACAGAACAGGTAGTTCTGTAAGGTAGTAATGGAGGCCGAAGCTTTCATCCTCAAACGCCTCCTCTGCAGTGCAATACAACAGGAACCTGGCGATAACATCGCTGCTGGGTCTCACCCTCTGCGCCCCTGCACTATTTCTTTCCCTGCCTTCAAGGCTGGCTCTGCTCTTTGAGCTGCTGGGTGGCCAGTGAGCCAGAGAAATGGATGTAGATTAAGACTGGACCCAAGGGGGAGGGAAATGTTAGGGATAACAGAGGTGCTAGAGAAAGTGTTGGCTCCTGCCAGTGCTAGGTACAGCTGTTGGGAGCGTGTCATCCTGTCTTAGAGGCTGAAGGAAAAGGTCTGTGCTAAAATACTTCTTTACTTAGGCAACTTTTGAGAAAGTGAGGAGAGAAAGAACATCCTCCTTAGGGTGGCTCCCAGCAGGACCACTGGACTGCCCCAGGAGGAGCCTCTCTTTGTTCTTACCTGACAGGCTGCCCACCAATGCTGGCATTGCCCGGGTGTCCCTGTAGCTACTCAGGGTGCTGTCTCCTCTCTTTTCTCACTTGATGTCCTGTGTTTAAAGACATGCAAATGGCCTCCTACTTCTTTTCCTGGCAGTTGTGCAAGACCCTGGGTTCTTTAAGGATAGAATAATCCCTCACTGTCAGTAAGATTCCCACGAGCAGGCTGGGAAGCTACCCACTTTTCCAGGGGAGCTTGCAACATCACTTGTAACAGTGCTGCCTTATGCAATCCATGTTTTGCCTGGCAGCCAGGTGCTCCCTCACCTTCCTGGCAAGGAGCTGCCTCATCATCCCCTTCCCCACTGACACAGTTAGTTTCCCTTCCCAATTATCCAGTGAAGTTATTCAAGTGGAGATATTCTGCCTGCTGGTAGGTCCCCACATTTGCCTCCTACAGCTTTGCACTCCCTGCCAGTGCTGTTCAAAGAGCTCTCTGAAACTCAGCTCTGAACTCACTTCACTCAAGTGCCCTTTTTATAGCTACTTAAGCAAAGGTCCCCACTTTCCCAGGGCTTTCCTTGGTGCTTTGTGATGGGCACAAATCATCAGAGTCAGTGGGTCGGTCTCAAGGCCACAGCAGGGAAACCTTCCAGCACCTGTGGATTAGACAACCATGCACAGTCCTGGAGGTGGGCAGGTCAGGATCTGGACTTGTGCTGCTTCTCACCCTCCTTAACACCAATCCCTGCAGGAGCAGAACCAGCATTTAAAGGGAATGTTCTAAACAACCTCTTTTGGCAGCAAACAAAACTTTTCTGATTCCTTTATCACTCTATGCCTTCCTTTTCCTCTGTCCCTCCCAGGAGCAAGAGAGGAGAAGGTTTTGGGACGCCCTCAGTTGCTTAAAGCAGGAGAACAATGATCCTCGAGCCACTGTCTTACGTGGATCAGGCTGTGCTGGCTGGGTTCACAAGGCAGGAGTTGAGGACTGCTTGACGCTGCAGGCTCCTTGCACTTGTCTGTCCCTGGAGAGACACACCAGGAGAGGGACTGGATCCAGTTCCTCACCCATGCTGGGCTCCTGCATGGGCACCTGCCAGCTGGTTCATCTGCACAAACAGTGTGAGATCCTCATGGCCAACACAAGGACAAAGGGACATGGAGCATCATCCCACAGGATCCCAGAGCTTCAGCCGGCAGCTGGGAAGCCAGAGAGGAGCACTTGGGAAAGGTGCAGCTGCTTGGAAAGGACCTGCTGACCGACAGCCCTTAGGTGGCCTTGGTGGCCTTATCAGAGATGCTGTGAGTGATGCGGGCCAAGGGTGGGGACAGAGCACAGGCACCACTTACTGCAAGCCAGGGCTGTGTCTGGCATCAGCCTCTAACACTCACCTCTGGGTTTGATGCTGCATGTCCATCTGGGACAGGGATTATTCCTGGCCCCTGAGGCCTCGGCTGGGAGTAAGTCCCCCCAGTGGTGGACAGGAGAGTGCAGGATGCAGCAGGATAATGGCAGGAAACACCACATTGCCAGCAGCAGTGAGGGCTGGCACAGATACTCCAGCTACAGTAACCCTGCCTGGGCCTGTCCCTACCATGTCCCCAGCACACCCACCCCCCA
>VZTE01004039.1:281696-325337 GCA_013397775.1 Eulacestoma nigropectus | reverse complement strand
ATCCTACTGATTTGGTGGGGTTTTGTGACACAACTGGGAGCGGGGCTGATGTTCACCTGTGACCCCTGCTCTCCCACAGTTCCTGCTCCTGCACCATGTGAGGGGTGTTGTGGGCTCAGAACACGGGGTGCCTCAGCCTTAAATTAAGGTCTTGAAGCTCTCGGAATAGTCTGGTCTCCTCTACTCCTGCACTGGGATAAGCAGGGCAGGGCAGCTGGCTCAGGCCTCTGTGGTCCTTCATGAGGCTCTTGCAGCAGGACAAGGGCAAGCCTCATCCTGTGGTCACTCAGTGGTCAAGTATCACACCCAATGGACATCTCCAACCTCTCACTACAGATGCTGTGCTCTCTAGAGGTTCTGCTTTCTGCCTGTGCTGGGGAAAGGGAGATTCTTTTCCAGGAGCCCCTGAGAGGCAGCACAAGGAGATGTTTTATGCAAGGTCACAGCAAAGTGTTCAGGTCTGCCTCTTCACAACACGTGAAGGTTAAAGGCAGGCTCTCAGCTTTCCACTGCTGATGAAGGAAAGTGCTTTGTGAGTGAGAGAGAGCATAATTAGGGATTAATGAGAAAGGAGCCTGTGGTTTTATTACCTGTTGGACATCAGTCCTGTGGATGAACAAGAGAGGTTGCATTAGCTGCTTCCTGCTGAGTCCTTCCAGCAGGAAAGTCCTTAGCAGACTTTCTGCATCATTTAAGGATGGGAGGTAGAGGAGGGCACTGCAGGCAATGAGTGATGGGGTTTGGTGTCCTCTGCTGCAGGCTGGGACAGGCCCCAGACCTGTGGCCCCACGGGGGGACTGTGGGCCTTGGGGCAAAGACCTTGGGCTCTACTGTTGGCTCTGCCACTGTCCAGTGGCATGTGTCACACACTTCCTACATCCCAGGTGGTTCAGCAGGACTGGAGATACCTCCTCAGGTGGTGCCCAGTGGCAGCCACAGCATGTCAGGAGAGGCACAGTATAGGAGCAAAAGCAGAGCTATTTGTTTATATGAAGGTCAGAGCAGATCCCACCACTTTGGGACAAACCTTCTGCTCTGTTCCAGCCTGAATCCAACAGTGGGGGAAGCTGGAAGAGATCAGATAAAGACAGGAATAAAACCAGGGAGGTTAAATACCTTATCTTGAATTAGCTTCATCATTCCTAGCCCTTGCATAAAAGCTATTAAAGTTATTACAGGACATGCTGGATGCTGGCACAGCAGGAACAACAAATATAGGTAGAGTGGTCCTTGTCATAAATATCACTCAAGCTTTGACAGCCCTCTGCCGTCATGACGCTGCTCGCAGCCAGCCTGGCTGAGCGATGCCAAACCATGGCAGCACTGGCTGCAGCTGATGGGAACAGCTCCTTCCCTCTCTAAATAGTACAAGGCTTGCATTCTCAAGGAAAGAAACTTCCTGCTGTGGGGCAGACCTGCTTTCCCTGGGTCCTCTACATGGGGGTCTTGCTGCAAGTGCCGCAAGGAACCAGAGGCCAGGGGTTAAAAAACCACGGCACAAAAAGGAATCATCCCACTTGTGCATGCGTTTGTCAAGTCTATTAATAACGTTCTTCACACGGTGCTTTGAATGCTCTTTTTAATGATTGCTCTGCGTTTTGCCACTCAGCCATTGCAGTCACATCTAAGTCCTGAAGTTATCAGACATTCATCTTGTAAGATCACAGCCCAACTCCACTGATGTCTCACTACTTGATACCAAGATGTCTTTATTGCCAAGCACATGGGCTTTTGAAGCCTTCTGTACTGACACAGCACACAGGGAGGTGCTTTTGCTGCTCTGTTGTCTAAGCCAGGTGCCTTTTCCAGGGACAGACCATTGCATCCCTCAGTATAAAGTCCTTTGGTTGCCCCTTGTCTGCCAAATGCTCTGACATATCCAGGTAGGAAATGAACCCAGCTTTTAGCTCAGTGTCTCCAAATCCTTATCCTCCCACTCTACCACGTCTCCCCGAGCAGAGGGGAGGATTAGAAAGGAGGGCCTTGCCCCTCACATTGGCAGAGGTGGGCAGAGCAGAGAGGTCGCCCTGAACCTGGAGTACTTCCAGGACCATCGACCCTCACTGAGTCACTCGTTAAGATGATGCAGCAGGAAGTCATTGAAAACAGAAGACAAAGGAAAGAAAATGAAGAGCGAGGCATCCATTCACACCCTTGGCACAGGCGTTTCAGTTCCCGGTCCCCGCCTGCCGCAGGGAGGACGGGTGCTGCTTATTAGACAGGTTATGTAATTGAAGTGGTCTATATTTATCAGGAGTGCATGGCGTACACACCTCGAGGGTCAGAAGCCCAGCAGTTTGGAGAACATTAGCTCCACTAATGAATCAGCAGGGAGAAGGACCTAAAAATATGACTCGGCTGCAGAAGGACATCATCGGGTGGCTCAGGGAGCCAAGGTCAGGAGGCCCCCATGTGCCTTTCCAGCTCTGGCTGGGGTGGTGATGATGTGCTCAGATAGTCATTGCCTCAGAAAAGGCAAAATCCACTCTGAGCTGAACTCCTTTCAAACTTTGGCTGTGGTGTTGGATGTTGAGCTGTGCCTGAAGGAAGAGGAAGACCCTAATCCATGCCATAACCACTGTATTGTAAAGTCAACCTCCTTCTTGCACCATTTTCCCTCTGAGCATGAAACCTCAACATTTGTGGGATCTATCCTCCTTTATAGGGCATGGAACCACTAAAAATGCTTGATTTCATTCAGGGTCAGGTTAGTCCTTGGCTGGTCCCAGACGTGGAGGCTGGTTTGTGCTCCCTGGGCTGAGCCCTGCTATCAGTGCTGGTGGCACAGGAGATTTGTGCCTGCTCCTCAGCACCAGGGAAACTCAGGGCAGGCTTCTCTCCATCATGCTTGGTGCCCAGCCTTCAGGAGCAGCTGTGCCACCCCACAGTCCCCCAGCTGTCATCACAGTGGGGAAGCTGCAGCACATCAGCAGTGGCCCACAGCCACCCTGGTCAGACTGGAGACACTGAGGTGAGCCGGCAGCTGGAGGGGTGTTCCTGCCACTTTGCATGGATAGAGATGGTTAATGAGAGTTATTTTTAGGGAACTGGAGCGGGTGGGAGGAAATAACCCCCCTTAATAAAGGATAATCTTTGTTTTCTTGGTTTCTGCTGTTGTAGGTGAATTTGTTTGCCTGCGGTGCCGGGGAGCTCAGCTCAGTGCCCTGGTTTACTCAGGGCAGCGTAGGCAAACAGAGGCCCTTACCCCACACTGTATTTGTGCAGTGTCCACACTGGCATTTACCTTTTTAAGGTCCTGAATTCTGTGCCCTGGACCAGATTCTGCCTTCCTGTAGATGGGTTGGTGCACCTGTCTGCCCAGGGCAGAGAGCAGAGCCTGGACACTCAGCCTGCCCCCCAAGACTGGCCATGTCCCTGATGGCTGTGCATTCCTGCCACATCCCCAGTAATGTTTTCGTCCTTGGCTTCACATGATTCACAGGAGCTCTGAGCCCTGCCCACCACTTGGCAGACACTAAAACTACAGAGGGGTAAATAGCGCAGAGCTGCTGAGTTAGTGACCCATCGCAGCCAGGGCTGATGTCCCTCTCGGTGGGGTTTGCAGAGCAATGGTTCTGATTCAAATGCCGCACTCCCAGGGGGTCCCTCTGGTCCATCTGGAGCTTCCATGCTTTGTTATGGTTTGGAAAAGCTTGGTCAGAAAGGGCTTTCTCGTTGGTATTTTTGTGTGTTGCTGAAGAACAGCTCTCTCCCACGGAAGTCAGGGTGGAGGTTACCTATAGGAGCAGTGGAGCTTCCCGACTCCTCCAGCTGGTACCTACCAAGCCTTGAGAGGAGGATCCTGCTGAGCTCTGAGGAGCAGCAGTGTCTTGTGGGGCAGCACAGGAAGAGGTCAGGGAGAAGAGTTCAGGGGCAGGACAGAGGAATGCAGGCAGGTGCAGGCGCCGTGGTGGTGCTCCATGTGGAGCTCTGCAGCCAGGCACAAGCTGGGATGCTATTCCCCATGCCTGGAGATGGACAGAGCCCTGGAGAAGGACCAGGAGGTGAAGACCAGAGGTCACACCTGTGCTGTGGGCCCAGGGCACTGGTAAGGCATTCATCTGTGTTGTGCAGAGTCTCAGTCCTACCTTCAGTGTAAACTTTGGTGGTTTAACATAAACAACAGGAGGATGTCCTCCCATCACACTCCTACTTCTTCTTGTCTGTGGGGTCTCTGTGGTCACTGCAAAGTCCACCCATGGCACTGGTGGCACTGGACCAGTCCTTCCAGGCTCTCACTGGCCAAGCACCTGAGTGTCACCTGCTCTCTGTTCCCAGCAATGTCACTGGCTGGGGCTCAGAGACCCAACCCACCACCACATGGATGGATGCACTGGCCAGCATCCCTGGCCTCTCTGGGATCAGGCTCTGTCCCACAGCAAACAAGGAAAAGGACTGATTCAAACATAGCCGTGGGGCTGGTCTGCCCACTGCACGTTTCCTGAGCAAGGTAATTTATTTGGAAGAGTTGGTCCTGGCAGAGATCTTCGTGTACATTTTTCTGCTCCCGTCAGTCCTCTCTGCTGATAACTCAGCAGCTCCTCCTCCCCCAGCCCCACATCTCCTGGACAGGCTCACAAGGCACATCCTTCTCCTGCAGTGGCTGCTGAAATGGCATTTTATTTTTAAACCCTGGGACACAAAAGCCCTACCTTTATCATTTGCCTGCAGTCCCAGCAGCTCCACATATCTTCATTAAATAACCACTGATCACCAAGTGAGTCTGACAGGCGCCAAAGGCAGGGGAGATCCGGATGCCTGGTGCTCCCACAGCTGGTCCCAGTTGCCTGTGGCTGCAAAATACAGGGGGTCTCTTCCCTGTGGGGTGGGGAGAAGGCCTGTCAGGAGCCCAAAGGAATGGTGAGCTTGTGCCTTTCCACTGCAACATGGGGGCAGGTGGCTGCAAGGACTGAGTTTATCCCAGCCTCGCCAGAATTTATGTGGATGAACAATAATAATGGTTCCTTTCAGGGGGTTATTGAGATGGAAATGTGGCAAACTGGATTACGGCCTGTGCAATTTCATATTCCTCTTTGGAGACACAATTTCAATAATCCTTTTTCTTAATTTATTTTTAATCTCTGTAGCACAGAGCCTGAGGGAGGATGTCTCTGGAGCAGGAGGACTACCTGCCATTGGTCAGCTGAGTGTGAGGAGGTGTCCATGGGGGCAATTTGGGTGCCAACCTGACCCCCAGACAGGGCTGCTTCTAGAGAAGATTTGGAGGGAGGGATGGATCATGCAGGGATATTGATGCAGCTCTCTGTCCAGGGCAAACCTCAGCCTGATTTGTCCTTAAATGCCCAAACTTCCAGAAGTGTTTGGACTCGACGTGTGAAACTTGTGTTTTGGTTGGGATTAGCTCCCAGCTGGTTTCTCCAGCCACCAACCTTGCTACAGAGTCTCCCAGGGGAAAGGCCACCTTGCATTTTGGGAGAGAGCATGCAAAGATTGGTACATGCAAAGATGGAGTCCCGAAATGAAACATTCCAATGAACCCAGCGATGGGAACTCAGGAATCACACCTGAGAGAGGTGACAGGAGAAAACGTGGTCACTGCTGGTTGTTTAGGGCCAGGAGTCTGCTTTCTGGAACAGGCTAGAGCTGGGCCTGCAGCGAATTTACAGCTTGACAAGGATGCTCAGGAGTCCCTGCTGAGGTTCACTTCATCCTGAGACAGGCCCCAGCTGACACGTAAATGAACTGGGTTTTCCCCCCAGCTTTCACAAAGGCTGGTGCTGGGCTCTGTAATTGCACAGAGTTTTAGCACAGCTCCTGTCTCGACTAAATATCTTCAGGCATCACTAATTAAATTGAATTTACTGGGATGACAAGTATCTCTCTCCTCTCAGCCACAGATGTTGTAACTGCAGCTTAGGCTCCAGCACAGCCTGTTTGGACCTGCTGCAGGACCCTCGGGCTTCCCTGGCTCGGGGGTACTGCCTGGGTGCCTCTCCCAGTGTGAAAACCAAGGGGCAGACCAGGGATCAGCCCAGCATGGTTCTTATTTCTGCAAATAACTCAAATGGCCACGGATCTGTCTGTAGGTGCTTTGTCCTCCTCTCCATGCCCGGTGGGGAGAGTTAATAATAGATGTTGGATGCTGCAGGAAGATGCAGAATTTAAATGAATTCCCCTTCCTTCTCAGTAATAAAAATGTTTCTCCCCTAAGAGTCCCTTGATTAATTGATCCGGCAATTGACAAATCAAGGATGGGAACGCATAAAATCCAATAGAAAGGGATGAAAATAGCATTATGTACCATCTGATGCAGTCAGCGATGTCACGCAACCGAATGACGGCAGAAAAATGGGGCCTTGGACTGGAGGAGCCTTCATTAAGATGTGGCAAGGGTATTATTAAGTAAAAGAACATTGATTTTGTTTGAAAGATTCGGCCATCCATATTAAATATAATCTCCATAATGTAATCTCAGGAGTTGCTTTAAATGTCAGCGTCACTTGGCTACATCTGCTTGCTGGGGCTGCTGCTCCGAAATGAAGATGAAAACTTCCTTCTCCATCACCCCTGGTGCCCTGTTAGCAGCTTGATAGGCTGTGCCCCTACAGGGGAACATCAGCATATGGGTTTCCCACAGGGAACACGGGTGTGCCGGAAAGGCCCGTGCATCTAAAGCACATGTGACTATAACAGAACGAGTAATTTTCTGAGGCAGGAGCAGCCAACACACAGGATATTTCAAAGCCAAAAACCGCTTTAAACTCTGGGCTTTCACGTGAGACTTGAACACCTGGCCAAATTCTCAGCAGGAATTAACCCATGTAGCTCTGTCACGATCCGCTAATCCTAGCGGGGGTCGTGATGGTTCGTTTACCTGATCTCAGAGTGCAAAAGAAATACAAATGGGGAAAGCTTCTTGCTTCAATCAAAATAATGCACCTTTATTGAGTGCCAACAGCATGATTGTGGGATAGAAGAGAGGGAGAGATATGGGGAATGGAGAAAGGGAGAGAGAAGGGGGGGAGGAGGAGTTAATAGCTACCAACGGTGAGTCAGGATCCTTGTGGTCCGTCTTCTTTCCGTGGGGAGATCTAGAGGTTCCGGGAGAAGATCTCAAAATGGGGTCTCTTCAGAAAATCCTTTTATAGTCCTTTTGGAGGCGAGGGGCAAAGGGCCAAGAAGGTGGGGGAACGAAACCCATTGTTTCGGGGTAACTTGGGAAAGGCAACTAGCCAAGAAGGCGGGGGAGTAAGACCCATTGTTTAGGGTATCGGTGCAGGGTCTGGGCACGGAACATTCCTTCTCGCTCCAGTGCAGCCCTTCCCACCTGGGCAGCAAGGAACAGCACCAGAGCAACCTGTTCAGTGTGCACACCTGCAGGCACTTGGCAGACCTCCCACCTCGAACTGGCTAGGGCTCCTGTGTCCTTTCCCCCTTTGGGGTTTTTAGGGTCTCTCAGTCTTTGTCCTCGTTGATGATCGGGAGACAGATGAGGGATCCATGGACAGTCTCTTACAAGCTCTAACCAAAGTCCTTGGAAGCTGAACCCCCTATCCCAAGTCCAATCTGACAAATTCTGATAAAGATTTTTTTTTCTATCTCACAGATGTCCAGATCCAGCAACAGCAATGCCCACGCAGGGCTGCCATGGGTGTGTGTGGGCACACTGGAGAGAAGTGGCATTTGCTGATATCCCCATAGCTCATCAGAGAAGTGGGTGCTTCAAGACTGGGGAAAAGCACCATGGAACTCACAGCCCTACAGCACAGCTGATGCCAGGGTCCTCACCCAGGTGGGTGTTTCCACAGAAAAGTGGTGCATGGTACCACTGGTCTCAGCTGGGAGCGTGGGCACGGTCCCAAAGAGCCGTGAGTCTTGCATCTCCCAAACCTCAGAGGAGTTGAGGATAGCATTCCGTGGGCCACAGTGTGGGAAGGAGTGAGGAGGAGGATCTCTGATGGGGACACGGAGCCAAAATGCAGCAATGAGGTATGAGTGCTCTAAGCTGGCTGCCAGGGGCATCTGCAGTCAGAACCCCAGCCCAGCACATGCAGAAGCCTCTCGCTGTCAGAGACAGAGAAGATTCTGTGACAGGAGGGACCATGGGCTCGAAAGTAGCTGGGAAAGCATTAGCAGGACCAAGGGAAGATTGGAGACTTTGGATGCAATTATTCCTGGCTTCTCCAGGTCCTGTGGGCACAGAGAAGGCAGTGGTGTGAAGAGCAGGTGTCTAAGCACAGGGGTTGCATAGCTCTGCTGAAGGAGCACAACAAAAGGCATCAAAACAGTTTCCTTGGGAATCAGATGTGTCCAGACACGGCTGAAGGCACCAAGCCACTTGACCGTAATGGAGTCAATTTTCTCCTCCAAAGTGCATATAAACCTTTTTATAGCCGTGCACCAGCAGAGCTATTTTTATTCCCTGCCAGCTGTTGAAAGCCATTTCTGTGGCTCCCTCTCCATGCCCTTGCCCGCCACCCCACAGTCACCATTTCATTGCCCACTTGAGCACTTGGGACCTGAATAGCAAAGAAACAGAAAGCTCTCACTCCACTCTGGCACTGCTTTGGGGCCAGGAAGGAATCTTCTACAGGTGGGGGCTGGCAGGAGATGGGGAGGGGGGCAGTGGCAGCAGTCATGTGTGGCAGGGCTCGCCCCATGTCCCTCCAACAGGAGGTCTGCTCTGGGCATCACTTGTGGTTGTGGGGCCACAGCAGCAATGAGCTGGGTCTTCGTGTGGTGAGAAAAAAAGCAGAGTCCGAGGGAAGAGCAGGCACACTGACAGAAGAAGACCCTTTGGAGGCCCAGATAACATCTCTGGTGCCAAGCTCCTCAGCACCATCCAGCTGGAGATGTGTAGGGTTTATGAGTAAGAACCCTCATGGTTTTGCCCTAGTTTTATTCTTCTCCTAATAGCCCCTTTTCAGGTAATGGGCTGTGTAAACCTTTGCTCTGACCAGCTTCTACCTGGCCTGATGAGGGAACCAAACAATCCTTCCCATAGTCCCACTGTCTATTTTTCCATCTGTGTTGTGACTGTGAAACAAGAAACGAGATAAAATCACTCTCAAGATCACCCTGGGTAATGCCTACATTGTCCTAAGGTAACTCTGAACTAAGTGTTAGGCTTGAAACAAGAGGGGCTTTTCCCAACATCTTTCCTCACAGTAACTGCAAAGAAGGAACAGCACTACCTTTCCCTATGGCAAAGGACAAGGTCACCTGCCTGTGACCTGTGTCACCACAACTGTGACCCTATGGATCAAAAGTAGAGCTTGACATTTGGAGCACAGATGAGACACAGACTCTTGCCTCCCCTTGCAATCAGTCCCAGGGTGTCTCGGATGGAAATACAAACACAACCTCCCTTTGGAAAAAAAAGAAGAGAAGAAGAAGAAGCAGAAAATGGAAAGAAAATAGATTTGTATTGGTTGGGTGAGTCCGGTCATTTTAAAAAGCTGCAGAGCACAAAGGTGAAAACATACCTGGAAAGAAAAATACAGAAGCTTTTGTGTGATGCCAGCAATTTTCCTTCCCTTCACTGAGAAAGGAGCTGCCTGGATGTGTGGTAGTACAATCTGCTCTTTCAAATGGCTGAGTCAAATACCAGCTAAATCACAGAGAGTTCTACAGAGACATGAAGGACACATAATGACAATATTTTGTCATTCCTCCCTCAGATGGATGTGGAAAACGGGAAGGAGAAAAAATAATTACATTAGGGTTCAGATAGGATTTTGATAGCAGTTATTAAATGAAATGTAAAGGTTATTTTCAAACCCAAACCCTAGATGCTGCTCCAAGCATGAACAGACTGGCAAATGATCTGAATTTTTCCATTTTCTTAATATTGTTCCTATGGATGTGTTTACCACATAGTCTGGCATTGCAAACTTAAATTTGAAAAAAGGGAAAGGAAAAGAACAAGCATTTTGCTGAGTACCCAGGCAAAACACGTACTGACAGAGCAAGGGCTGGATTTGATATTTCATTGCCAGGACACCTTGCTCTGGGATAAGAGTAGCAATGAGCAGGTCTGGGATTCAGACTATATGAAACAGAGTATTCTGTTTCCACTCTCAGAGCTTCAGCTCTTCAACACTGAGTACAACCTGGAGTAGATACTTGGTACTCAGAGAAGGAAATGTGCCTGGTCTTGTCTAAACCTGGCTGAAAACCCTCTGTAATGATGCCTGCTGACTTTGATGAGTTGGTCCTGGGCACAGGCAGCCAGAGCAGGCAGGCAGGGGGCTGGCAGGGTTTCTGGAGAAACCCTCGCAGCCTTCACATCTGAATTCATAGGAAGCTCCTGCACGTCCAGTTTCTGGTTTTTAATCTGGCCAGGTTTACACGGGATTCAGCTGTGCCTAAACCTTGTCTGAGAATAGGAAAGAAAAGGGCTTGTTGTAGCTCAAACCAGAAAAGTCAGTCTTGAAATCAGTCCACTAGCCTTAGTGAGGTGATCACCATCACAGAGAGGAACCAATAGCCCAACCACCTCAGGGCTGATCTTCTCCCTTGCATCCCAGTGTGCAGGGAGCACTTCCCACAGTGTTCAACACCAGCTGCTCCTTTTTCCATCACACTGGGCTGCAATCTTATTTTTGAACAGCTCCTCAGAGTGACTTGTTTCAGATCCTCCTCTCCAGCTGTGTCTTTTTCTAGGACTTCTCCCTCTCTGCCATTATGTTATTATCTGGCAGGGCTGGTCCCTTGTCACCTGTGAATAACTCACCTGACAGCTTCAGACCATCTATCATTTCATCTGCCTGGTGGTCACAAATCAGTTGTGATCCCTCCAGTGTCTTTGGGGCCAGAACTGACTATTGCACCTGCCTGGCAGGATGTTCCTCTCTAAAACCTTTCCATAATTTGCAGTTCTTGGGGCACTGGCAGCTGATGCTGGTTTTTGCAAATGAGCAGTGGTTCCCATGGCAGAAGGTGAGTGTGGAGCAGGGCAGTAAAGATGATTGATGGCCACAGTGGTTATTTTCCATAGTGGGGCAGAGTCTGTGTTCACTACCATCCCTTTCTGCTTGCTGCAGTGTGGTTGTTGGTGTTGGTGTTGGCTTTTGCTGACCTGTGGGCTCAATACTGAGGCCTGGTTAACAACGTGCCTGCTTTCCAGTCAAAGCCTTTATTCTCTTCCCATTTCTGAGGAGCTCAACACTGCAGGATCATGGAATCATGGAGTAGTTTGGGTTGGAAGTGTCCCTAAAGATCCCAAGCCAAATCTAGACAGTGACACCAAGCTGAGGTTACCTACACAAGCTCCAGCTTGCTCATCCTTCCTGCGTAAGTGAGGCATCTTGTGGCATTCCAGTTGTCTTTAACATTGTCACCATATTATTTTTGGTGCTATTCACCGTGAGTACCATACACAGGAGTAGTCATACTAATGCTGTGAGAGCCTGGGAAGCAGCATGTGCTGTCAGTGACACACCAGCAGCTCCCTCTCTTCCCAGACAGGGTGTTTACCCTCCCTTACGAGCTTCCCCTGGCAGTGGTGAGGGTAGGAGGGTGCTGCCACCTCACGCAGAGTGGGTTGCCCATCTGCAGTCTGTGCGTGGCTGCCACAGATATCAGACATGGCATCATCTGAGAAACGCCAGAGGAAAATGCTGAACCATGAAATATTAGGAGGAAAAGGTTAAAGACCTCTCCCAGCAGCCCTGTGTGCCTTGCCCGAGCGAGAGGCTCTGGCTGCAGCACCCCCCGCCCACCATACTGCCGAGCTCCTGTTTGATCCCACATTTTTCTGTCCCGGAATGTGCGCAGGGAGGACTGGCTGCACTCCTCGGAACTGTGCACTGAATGATGATGAGGTGACATCGTCATGGCAACACGTGCAGATTTCCTGGTCGCCCAGCAACCTGATGCAGGCTGATGTAAGCTGTGTGCTGGCTTCTCCTGCTGGCTGCACTCCTCCGATGTGTCTGGGAGATTTGTGGTGGCTTTAGTTGGGGTTTTTCATCGGTTGGACATGCCATGACATCAGAATGATGAGGATGTTGTTTTGTGTGTGCACAGAGGGGAAGGGACCGAGATTATCTCCTCTGAGGGCCCTCATCCCGGATGCTGTCTTGCTCAGGGGCACTAATGTGCACAGCTTGTTTTTAGAGGCTTGATAGTACTTAATCTTGTACTTACTGTAGCTGCTTTGTGTAATACAGACTTGAGGAGACACAAAGATGCCTTTAAGTGATTTTGTCTCAAGCTATCCCTCTTGATTTTTGCATTGGTCTTGTCAAAGGTACAATGTTTTTGGGCATGAAGCAGCTGTAAACAGGTCTGATTTTTTCACAGCACGACAGCACATCAGTGCTGTAAGGGAAAGCTGCAGGCCTGATCTTCGTGCAGACCAGGTACCTGCAGAGCTGACTGACCCATGTGCTGTTTCACGGGTCATCTGCAGTACAGCAAGACTAAATCCTTGTTCACAGTCACACTAAATCTCTGTACACAACGTGAAATGGCAAAAGCCTGCAACATCCTTCTTGCTTAGGGGTGTGTTTCTTTATAGGGAGCAGAAAAATGTCTTGACAGTGATGGATGTGGCTTCAGTCTCTGCTGCTGGCCAGATCAGGATCTACAGATGTCAGAGGTGTCTGCTGAATGAGTCTCAGTCCAGTGACAGTGAGGACCCAGGTAAGATGTGAGAGGTAGCTCATAAGAAGCTCATGTTGCACCAGTCTTCTCCTTGCTTTGGGAAATCTGGTCCTCAACCTTGGGAAGCAAATTAGCACTTTGATAGCCAGTGGCTTTAATGGAAGGAAGATGTTAATTCAATTAGCACAAAGTCCTTGGCCTTTCAGACAGCTCTGCTCTGCTCCAGGTCGTGGGGAGGCAGCTCCTGTGAGCCACGGGCACAAAGCAACCAGGGCAACGTGCTTGGAGAGGGGTGTCCAAGGGCCCTGCTCCAGTCAGAACATGTGCAAATTAGGCAGAACACGTCTTGTAGGAAAAGCAAAGCTCCTCACACTCCTCCACTGTCCCGGTAAGGGTGAGAAAAAATCCCAGGCTGACATGGGGACCTTTGTCTCTGGCATCTCTTCTAAGGTCATGGTGGGCTCTCAATCATCCGGACCCCTGTGGTGAACATCAGCTGGAATATCATTTGGGAATAAAGAGCAACAGCTCAAAACAGGGGAAGCTGAATTAGAGCTGGGGAATTAAGAATGTTCAGCAAGTCCTTCCAGATCTACTGGGCTGTCCATTTCTGCCTGCTTAACCCTTTGTTTGTGCTGTGTAGATCAATGGAAATGATGAAATACTTCCGGTGATGCTACGTATGGCCCGAGGAGAGAAGCAACAAGAGAAAGCCTGGAATAAGAAAGGAACAGCAAGCCTTTAATGGATGAGAATCTGCATTACCAGGGTAACAGAGAGGGAGAGGGCAGTCCTGGGGAAGGCCAGGACCACTTGAGTCAGCCACTTGCCCTTGCTGAGAGCAGGATGGAGATAAGGGATTCCTGCTTATAGACTTGCGCCTGTATCTTCTTGTGCTCTATGGGAAGAGAAGAGTGGGCACTCAGCAAATTGTGCCATCCATGCCATCATTCATGAGCAGACAATGCCCTGAGTGGTTTGGGTGAGTTGGAGCATAAATGATAAAAGTCCCCTGGCTCAGCCAGGAAATCCATGCATGTCCCAATAATTCCAAAATCTAAGAAGGGCCAATCATGATAAATAAATAAGTAAATAATGTAATAAATAATAAATAAAAAATATTGCTTTCAGGTTTCATCAATATGGCACTGCCAATTCTGCAAAGAAGTGTTTTGAAAGAGCCAGAAGAGATTTGTTTCTCAGGTTTCTCATCATCGGCTCCAGGAGATGCAGATGAAGAAATCTGTAAGGAGATTGAGCTGAAGGCTTTTATCATCCCAAAGACAGATGGAATGGCTGTATACATCACTTCTCAAACATGCAGGGTGTTTTTTAGAGACAGCAGTCTCCAAACAGCTCTTCCACATGATCGATGATAGTAAAAATGAATCCGTCACTGTTTGGCTTCAGGCTTTTCACTCAAAACCATGTTTTATACTCTGTTTGCTCACAGAAGGAAAAAAAAATTACTCCAACAAAGACTTTATTTATTTGCCAGTAAATTGTACAGAACCTGAAAAATGAGCATACGAAATTGGTGGTGCTTTTGCCCAGCTCGCTCAGATGTGAGTTCCCGAGGTCTGATGCCAGACAGGCAGTCAGCCCCAGCGGTCAAACAGTTAACTCTTGTCCTGAAGCAGCCCTTTCTGGAAAATCTGCTTTTTCGATATTTTTCAGGGATTATCATCACACAGAAATTTCCTCCTGTGAAGCCTGTGTTTCTGGAGCAAAAATCAAAAGAGCCTTTCTAGATGCCTCCTTGTCAGGTGCTGTGGAAGTGCCAACCTAAACAAAATTACTGTTGTCTTTTAAGACATGTGCCTAGGAGAGGCTGTGGCAGGCTTTTAAAAAGCCTCTTCTGTGACATAGACCTTGATAGCAGAGCTCTTCCTCCTCTCATCTCTTACCCATCACCTTTCTTTCCAATAACTCATAAATGGAGAGTCTTCCTTTCTCTCTCTTTTTTTTATTATTTTTTTTCTCTCTTTCTTTTGGATATTAAAAACACTGCGGTTATTATTTCTTTCCCATCCTGTCCTGTCCCATTTGGTCAAGTAAGTTCTTTGAAGGGATACACCTGGAGCAGTATCTCCAGCTTCACTCACAGGGCTGCCCCAGGCCCGAGGTTGTATGGCTCAGGTAGGGATACTTGGATTGCTCACATGGGAGCGTTTTCTCCCCACTGCAACATTTTTTGGCTGAAAACTGACTTCTTTGTTGCCAAAGGGGTGGCATTTCTGTGAGAAATGCAGCTTTTCCATCAAAACCCTCAAACGCCTGGAAACAATGTGGTAGAGAACATGACAGGTCTGTTATTCCTTGGGAAGTTGTACCGATGCTTATGAACCCCTTGGAGGTGCCTGAATGGCACCTCTCTGGCCAAACCTGCACCCATCTGGCAGTGAGAGGTCTCTGCCTGCAGCCTTCCTTGTTCCTTGCAGCCTTGGCCACCAGCAGGTCTCCAACATGAGGCCACCAGGAAGGGTTTGGGTCCGGCCAGGATCCCTCTTGACTTCTCCTCTGCCTCCCACCACGGGCCTGCTGCAACCGCAGTGTTTGGGGAACATCTGTGGTAAGAACTGGGATGAAGGTCGGTTTTACCAGAGCCATCACAAGGACCAGCTTATCCTCTGTCTTAACAGGGCCAAGGTAATGCAGGCATTGCACCAGCAAGGGCTGGAAATATAAATTGGTTTGCAAAGTGGCTTGACACCAGCCACCAGCATTGGACCAATTCTTGCAGGCTACAAGCACAAAAACTCTGTATGAAGCTTGGGGAACTTTATTATTTTTAATATTCTGCAAACACAAATGACCCCTTAGGTGGGCAAATGCCACCTCATCCTCAGGCTTCTCACCAGGCACAAACCCTGCCCTGGGGGGTGTATCACAAAACCGCTGGAAACCTCAAGGAGGTGAGAAAGCTTGACTTGTTTAAAGCCCCTCTTCTGCTGGCTCCTGTGTTTCGGTGAATGGTTTATTATCTTCTGCCTAATTGCTTTGCTTCCCAGCCCATTCACAGAAAATCTGGGAGCAGCACCAGTCTGCCTCCCTCCCGGGAGTGGAAATAACAGTGCTGGCAGATGACATTTGCGGGGGGGTTTTTTTGAGGGAAGGGAATTGTTCCTTTTATTTTTTGTTTATGAAAGACTGAGAAAAGTCTCTCTGTTTGCAGATTGATCTGTTTACTTTAGTTGTGTCCCATTTGATTGATTTCCTGGAAATCAGACACAACTAGCTTTGTGGAGGAGACCTCTTCTGTGCTCTCAGCATCAAGCTTGTTCAAGAAAAGAGGGACTGCAAACCTGGGATAATGGCAGGCAGAGGCTGCTCTTACCTCTGCACTGCCAGGCCACCAGCCCTCACCATCTGTGCTGGACATGGCATTGCCCATGGGGGCGACTACAGCTCCTTGGTTCTGCTTCTTCCCACTTCCCCCTTGGGAATGGCAACACATCCTAGAGACAGCTCTGCAGACTTCTTCACGCAGTGGCTGAGCTGAGGGATAGGATTAAGGATACCTGTGCCTCTTTCCAGCTATCTCACAGTTTGAGGTTGAAGAAGACATTTGAATTCTTCATTTTTATGTCCTTTTTTTCTCATGGGGGTTATTCTGGCACTTGGAAGGGAGGCACTGCCATTTCTATTGCTGTTATTATTGATACTGATATTGCTGAGGTAACCACAGGATGAAAGCCTTGCTCAGAGGTGGCCCCGGGTGTTTCCCGTGCTGCTCTCCCCATGGAATGTTGGTGTGAGCTGGGGCTGGCACCGGCTATGGGGCAGAGGGGGTCACAGGGCCCCTTCAGCCCCTCGGAGCTGGCACCTGTCGAGGAGCAAACGAAGGACAAGCGGCGGTGAAGCCACTGAAGCAGAGCAGGTCCACGGGAGCTGCAGCCTCCAGGTAAAACACAGCTGGGGCTGGGAAAACAGGAGATGATGGAAACAGCTAAAGGCACTTGGCAGCCTTTTGACTCCCAGCAGAAATGTTCTGTAATGTTCATAGCGGGAGGGGAAGAAATTTTGCAGAAACAGGGAAGTAAGAAAATAGTCTGGGCTGCTGCTGAGCAGTGAGTCAGGGGGGATGACTGCCTGTGCCTGTGCCTTTCTGGGCAGGTATTGCTGAACTGGTTCCTAAGGATGCCCTGGGATGGGTGTTGGCAAGATCTCCAGGCATTCCTTACTGTTGGAAGGACCAGCTCGCTGTCCAGCACTTCAGTACTGTTGGAAAGACCTTTCCAATATCCAACCCAACCATTTCTCCATTCTTTAACCCACACAGCCCTGGTTCAATCCAGTTTTCCTCTCAGGTCATTTTGTGAACACCAGTGGTGGTTGTCCCTGTGGCTGCTGGCAGCTGCCCCCCCGGCACCCCTCTGTCCTCTTGAGTCCGGGGCTCGCTCTGAGGTGGCTTTGTGGCAGCTGGACCACGCTGGAGGGGAGAAGACAAAGCGAGGAGAAGAAGAAGTAAAAGCCAAAAAACAAGGGTGAGGACAAGTGGTAGCAATTTGCCTCCCAAGTTGCTCATTCCAAGCATGCTTGAACACTGCCTTTGCATAACGTGTAGGGCTATATTTGTCCGTGAGACAGAAAGGGAGAGAGAGAGAAAATATTTTTCCATTGATGTCATTCTTGCTCACTTTTTCCTCTAAGAAAGTCAATGTCCTCTCTGGTCCTTTCCATTCCCTTGCCCTCCACCCTGCAGACTCACAGCCCTGCCCCTCCTGAGCAGTGGTGTGCTGGATTCCTCTTGCTAATGATGGTTGGGGCCTTCCGCCCTCCAAATCTCACACCTCCTTGGAATTTCTTCTGGCCCTTCCCCTGGCAAGCATCTTCTCCCCCTCCCCTGTTTCAAATCTCCATGTTCCAAATCTCCCTGTTTCTCTACCCTCCCTCCCCTTCAAACTGGAATGGGGAATGGAAAGCCCTTTCCTGGGGCTGGTTCCCAAGGGTTCCAGACCAGCTGCAAAGGAGAAGCTGTGGTGGGAATGATGAGTGATGGTGCCTCTGGAGGGGTTCTGGCACCCCAAGGCAGGTGCTGCTCTAGGCTGGGTGACTGCCTGTGGGAGCTGGGGTGGCTTGGAGGTGATTTCAGGAGGTGCATTTCCCAAGGGTGCTCATTAGCTTGTCTGAAGGCCACCAGAAAGCCAAGAGCAGTTTCTTGATCTAAAATCAAAACTTGAAATGCATGTACTTCAAGCAGATCTTGGTTCCTGATCCTGGGATATGCCCTCCTCCCTTGCTCAGGGAGATGTTCAGCTCGAAGAATGCAAGTTTTTCTCTAACAAATCAATGTCCTTGAAACATGTAACATCTTTTTAGCATAGCCAGGGGAACTTTTCCTGTGAGAGGCAAAAATGATCACAAAATTGTGATTAAACTTGATTTCCTTTTTGGCTTTAAATTAACCTGACAGCTGGAGGATTTTGTATCACCCAAGGAAAACTATATGGTAATACTGACATTTCTTATTCCCTAGGTGCTAAA
This sequence comes from Eulacestoma nigropectus, assembly GCA_013397775.1. Taxonomy (NCBI): domain Eukaryota; kingdom Metazoa; phylum Chordata; class Aves; order Passeriformes; genus Eulacestoma; species Eulacestoma nigropectus. The sequence goes on along the minus strand of VZTE01004039.1, from coordinate 307,280 downwards.
CCTTCAAAAATGCAAAGTTGCAGCTGTGCAATTCAAAAAGAGGTGCAGCACATTTCTGTGCCACTGTTAGCTCAGTGTTAACTTCTTCTGGAGCAAAGAGATGACACTGCTTCCCTCAGCAAAGCCTTGAGGACCCAGGGGCAGAGGACAAGCAGCAGCAGGGAAGTGTTCAGGCCGGGGTCTCTCCTTGCCTGCTTCCCCTGGGCAGTGGAGACACCTCTGACCTGGGACTGCCACAGTTTGGTACCTCAGAAGAACACAACGGGCAATTTTCTTCAGAATTGTAAAATCTGGATTTGGAAATGGATGCCAAATAGGAAAGTAGTCCCAGTCTAGCACAGACCAGAGTTAATGTGAAGGTGTGGTGATAACTGGTCTGCCTTGCCAAAGGACCCAAACTCCCCAGAGGTGCCCAGAGCTGAAGTCCAGCCCTGACTGTCCTGTCTGGCACTCACATGCAGCCCCTCCCTCCCACTTTAAATGCTGCCTGACCTGCCCCTTCCTGCAGAGACGAGGAGCTGGACTCTGACCTCCTGATTCAGTGCCAGAAAAGTGGGTTCAGTGTTTGGTTACTAACGCCTGTTGGCTGTTGGTTCACTGTTGGCTAAAACCCTGGGGAGCTGGGCACTGCGCTTCCATTGACATGTCCTCCCTAAAACTGTCATCCCAGCTTTCATGTGTTCAAAGTCTCTCCTGTTTATTATCTGTTCCCCTTAACCTCTCTGCTGTAGTGCTTCATTTCCTGGGAAGATCAATAAAGGAGTTAAGCTAACTGGGTTTCAGGGCGTCTGTAACAGCGGCTCTTCCACTGCCTTGCTCTTTGGAGGGTTTTCATTACACTGTTCAAAAACACTCCAGCATGTTTCAGGGCAAAGGTTGTTGGGCCCTCTTCACTGACTGATTTTTTTCTGTGCTTCTTTTTTCCCTCTAAACAAAATTAATGATCCAGCTCAAGTGCTGGAGGGCTGCCTACTGTAATGCTTCTAACAAAACTTAGGCTGAGATCCTCTTCTCCCCTGTCATCTAGTCCCTCTGGTTTTCCTGGAAAAACAAAACAAAACAAAACCCCACAAAAACATCTGTGAAGCCAAACATTGTATATCAGCAGCCAAAGCCCCATCCCTGCAGGTTATTGTTCTTGAGAGCAAGTTCACATCAAGCTTTCTGGTGTGTTTGCTCTGGGACTGATGGGGCTGCAGATAGAGAGGGAGAGCAGGAGCAGATCTCTTCAGGGTGGAAGAAACAGTCCCTGTGGGAGGCACAGAGCGGGGGGACCAGCAGAGCACTGCACTGATCTTTGCTCAACATCATCACAGTCCGAGGAAAACTGCATGGTCAAGGGCCGTGTGCTCTTGTGCAAAATGTCTTCGGGGTTACTCCGGGAATAGATGAGAGACCTCCCAGGAAAAGAACCCCTGAGGGGCTTTCCTGGGCTGACTTCCCTGCCCGAAGCACTGCTAATCTGGGAGTGGGATGCCCACCAGCCTGGAGCACCCACTCAGCTCACACCGCCGAGCATCCCTGGGCCCTGCATGTGGGGCAGAGGCAGGAGGCTGTCGGACACGAGGGCAGAAGGGACAGAGATTCCCAAGCTGGAATTGGAGCTCACAGCTGCAAAACCTTCCTGCTGGAAGTGATGAAGCCAAGTGGCTGTATCCGTGCCTGGAGCAGCAAGCTCCTGGAGGTGGGTCCTGTCAGTGTGACAGTGGCTCTGCTGTGATGGAGCAGGACAGAACCAGCACCAGGCCTTGCCTTACCTCTGCTCCTGTTGGTTTACCTTGCCCTGTGAGGTAGGTCTGAACAAATAGTGGAGAAAGCCCTTTGCTCAGCCTTTTTCTGAAGCAGAACAGATGACTCTGGCACACAGCAGCTCCACATAATTACTTGGGATGGGAGCCACTGTCATGTGGAGGCAAAGCTTAGCCCAGTGAGGGCTGGAGGCAGCCACTGCCCAGGACATGCCACGCCAAGGGCTGTGCTTTCACCCCTGGGCACATGTGCATGGACACACACACACACACAGGTGTGCCCAGCTGCCTCCTCAGGGCTCTCCCTGCACACGCAGCCATGAATGGATTCCAGAATGATTGCATGAGATTTGGGAAAAGGCAGATTAGAGGGCTAACCACAGGCAAATGCAATTATGGAAAAGTAGTCTAATAAATAGAATTATGCTCTGCCACCCCAGAAAAGGTCTCCAGCCAGGTCGTGAGGAAATTTAGAGTGAGGGGAAATCAGGCACTAGACATGGAGATTACCAAGGATGTGGAAACAGGACAGTGCATGCTGCTGAGGGAAAAATCCCAACATCCTTACCTGCACTGGGCAGTCTTTGCTTGGATGCTGTACTGGGCCAGGCTGGCCCTTTTCCAGTGTGGAAAGCCAAGGCCATAGCACTCAGGTAGGTTCCTTCTCCCTGTCCCCTGCCACAGCAGCAAGCCAGGGCACGGCCTAAGCAAGGAACAGACTTGTTCTGCTTTCTGGCCTGTCAGTAACCAAGTGACTTTTCTTCATTTAGCTACACAAGGTGAGGAAGAGCTTATTCTGCCAGCATAACTCCACCAAGCACAGGTGATCAGAAACATGGAGGACTATTCATTTCCCATAGTTATTAACTAACCAGCAGCAGAATTTTCCACCTTGATAGTCCTGTTCCCTGGCCAGTAAAAAAAAAGGACTCCAAACAATCTTGCAAATGATCTCATATCAGCACATGCTCCATTTCCCTTGTAATGTCACTCTCAACACTGCACATCTACACACCTTTTAAATACTTGCAGGGATGGTGACCCCACCACTTCCCTGGACAGTCAGTTCCCATGCTTGGCAAACCTGCCCATGAAACTTTTTCCTAATATCCAACCTAAACCTCTCTTGGTGCAACTTGAGGCCACGTTCCCTTGCTCTATCAGACATGGTAACCTTATAGCAGCAGAAATCTGACTACAGACAGGAACACTGAGCCCTCTTGTCCAACCAGATTAGCCAGCAACCTAAGGAGCCTGAATATCAAGTCCAGTCAGGAAGAGCAATAAAAGGTTGCTTGGCTGCTGCCAGGAAGCCAATCAATGGACCTGGGCAGTTGTTGATCATAATTTCCTATTATCTAGTTGTTAACTCTGGGGCATCAGCACTTGCAGGGTTTAGTACTGAGATCCTGCTGCTCTCCTCTGTCGGCTTTAAAGATGCTGCTGGCACCATCCCCACCATGCTGCACTAAATCTAACCCTGCCAGGAAATGGCTACGAATTAGGGCTGCTCCCACATTGCCAATTGAGCCTAATTAAAATGGGAAAAGATTTGTTTTTCCTCAAAGAGAAAATAGGTTTTGAGAAAGGCACTAACTCGGACGTTGTTGGTCTAATTCTTCTTTTTCTCATGCTCCTCCTCCTCATCACACAGATCCACACCCATTAACTGCTTCCTTTTGGTAGGAAAGCCATGCTGAACCCAGGGTTTGCTTGCTCCAGCCTTGCTCTGCACTTGGACAGCCCAGGGCAACCCGGGCTCCCCAGCTGCTGGGGCTGTACTCTGGGATACAGAACATGGACGAGATGCAGCACCCAAATTGCGAGGGCCTGGCTGATGCACCAGCTGCAGGTGAGAAACAGGCCCAAGCTCTGCCTACCAAATGCTGACAAGGAGAAAAGGATGCTCAGACAGGACTTTATTGTGCTCTGCAACAACCTGAAAGGAGTTTGTAGTGAGCTGGGGGTTGGTCTCTTCTCCCAAGTTACAGGAGACAGGACAAGGATATTAGGGAAAATTTCTTCACCAAAAGAGTTTCCAGGCACTGGAACAGGCTGCCCAGGGAGGTGGTTGAGTCACCATTCCTGGAGGTATTTAAAGACACGTAGATGTGGCACTTAGGGACATGGCTTGGCAGTGCTGGGTAAATGGTTGGACTCAAAGACCTTAAAGGTCTTTTTCAATCTAAATGATTCTATAATTCTGTGATGCTCTACAGCTCAACAATCCTAACACCAAGGACTCACCCTGCCTTTCCCCACTGGCTCCAGGTCAGTGCAATGCTGCCATCCCATGCCCTTGGAAACCCTGACCCAGGAACCTTCTGCCCTTCAAAACCCACTAAAAGGTCAAGAGAGAGATTTTTAAAATATATATACATAAATACATTTTCTGATCTTCTAGCCTCAGAGCTCATGCAGTGTAGCTGGGTCACAGGCTCGAGTTTTGTCCTGGAAAAGGATTTCTGAAATGGAAAGCTGAGCAGCTCACAGCATCCCCTAAATTGGATCCCCAGGTCAAGGCCACCGAAGTGCTGGATCAGGCCAGCTGAAAGCACAGTCTCCTGCCTCCAACAGCAGACCCTGGGAAGGGTTTAATGCCTGGAACTGATCTCCTCATGAACAGGAGGGGATGCCTTTGTGCATGGTACCCCCTGATTGATTCCTCTCTCTGAAGTTGCCCAATCACTTTTCAGAGCTCTGCAAGGGTTTGGCAGCCCCAGCACCCCACAGAGATGAGCTCTACCATTCCAGGCCATGGAAAGCAGTACCTCACCTGGCCTATTTGAACACACCAGCAAGTGATTTATCTGCTGCTCCCGGTTTTTGTATTGCAGGACAATGAATGGTCTATTTTTTTGTGCACCTGCTCTCATCGTTGTAAGCAGCTCTTCTCCAGACGAAGATATCCTTATATATTTAATGATTCCTCAACCAGAAGCTGCTGAGAAGACTTTGGTTACCTTCAGTGCCTTTCTCTGCACCTTTTTCTACTCTTCTGTGTGTGGAAGGAGGTGGGGTGCAGCACCGTCAGGACAACCCCTGCGGTACCAACATTGGCCGTGAGGTTCTGTGTTCGTGGAGGAGAAGCATCGCTCTTTCACGAGGGGTTTAACACCTCCTAGGCCAGCTGCGAGCGTGGTGCTGCCAGCCTCACCCACGCGGTGCTGCCTGCACCCCCGGCTGAAGGCGTCTGCTGGTTCGGAGAGCAAAGAGCGCTGGTCCGCCCGGAGTGCGCAGTTCAATCCTGCCATCTGCAGCTCCCGGCTGGAACTGCGGCAGCATCTCCTGCCCCACGGGCAAGCTCCCGCCTGCAGATGGGCAAAGAACCCCTCATTTAAATAACCTTCTCTGGGGAAGTTTCTGGGTTTAAAATTCCCGGAGGTGAGAACAGGAGAAACCGGGCTCGAAGAGGAGTGAATATACTGTAAATGAGATAAAGTCTTTTATCGAATGATTAAGTAGTTAAAACACACGCCCCTGACAAATTAAGATGAGATTAGCCTCGGGGGAGTGTCTGCTTATCAGCAGTACAGGGGGCTAAAAGCTGTGTTGTTTCCCACAGAAGTTCTTACACAATCTATCCATTTCAAGGGGAAAAAAAAGTTTGCTCAAATACTTTGCCCAGGAAATTCCAACTTGCCGAAGCTTTGCTTGCCTTCAGTGCTTTTTTCATAAAAATCATAGAATGGTTTGGGTTGGAAGGGACCTTAAAGAGCAATCCCCTGCCACCAAACCAATTCTTCTGCCGGGTTGTCCCTCTGATCCACCCCCAGTTGGATCCCACCCTGACTCCAGGAGCTGTTCTAATCCCCACTCAGATCTCACCACTTCAGATCCCTGTGCTGGAGGAGAACATTGTGCTCCATCCATCTGAACTCCTGTATTATACATGACATGGCACGTCCCAGGATTAATGAAGTCTTCATTAAATCAGAGCATGTCTTGTCAGAAAAAGAGAAACAATATGTTCCTGACCTAAAAATTTCTACCTCTGACTTTCTAGCACTGGGTACACTTGAGTTTCAGGCCTCTCTAAAGGCTCTTCCATTGTTCAGTCAAAAGTGAAAGGGAGTTTTGGAAATCCTGTCACCTTTTTTATTGACTCACTGTAGAGCTAGAGAAGGAAACAATTCTTCTATGCCTTGGTTGATTGAACAGAATCAATTCATCCATAAAGTGTCTTGAAAGCCATGAATATCTGTATGAAGGCCTAATGCCAGTTATTTTTTTCGTAATGCTATGTTAGAAGTACATCATTATATTCAAACAATCAAAGGCTCTTGCTTAGTATCTCATGCAAAACTCCCATCTCGGTAACAGCAGCCTGTTCATTAGAGAAATGATTTTTTTTAATGTGTGACTCATGGATCCCTCTAATGTAGGTCAGTGGGAATGTGTGTCAATCCACCACCAGCCTGGCAGCACAGAGGGCACATCCTGAGGCACAGCCCTGATGGCTCAGTGACGACACCACAGCTTCCTGAACCTCTCAGCAGCTTTGCAAGCAGCTTCTGGCCCTTGCCTTCCTCAATTTGGCACTTCCAGCTGGATACAGCAAAGCTGTTTGCTCAGCCTGCTGCCTCTTGGATGTGACTGCTGTCCAACAGTGTGACCCTCTCCCAGCCTCGGGGACGAGGAGAGTAATAAGGCCTTAAAGTGAAATTGCACAAGGGTAAAACCCCAGAAATTATTTTTACAAATGTGGTTTAATGGGAAAAGGCTTCTTCTCTCCCATATTCTGAGTTTGGCTTTAAACCCAGCCCGCTGTCTAAGAAGTGCCTGCAAGGCCATGCCTTCACGTCTCAGCAGCAGAGCTGAGTGATTGCAGATGTCTGCCTTTCCTAGGACGTGTTCACATGAAGTGAACATTAAGTAGGAGAGCTGGATCCGTCACCTGCTCCAAGAGCTGAGCCAGAAGTGCTGTTTCCCAGCATCTGTTAGCATGAAGCTGTCAGGTGAGCTCTCTGTCAGTGCCTGGAGGGACACGGGGTTTGTAAGCCCTCCAGGTTATCCCTGTCAGCACCAGGAGCAGGGTCAGAGCCTGCAGGAAACAGACTTTCCCATGGATGTGGTGACCCAGGTCCGTGTGCAGGAGTATGCTGAGATCTCTGAGCTTGCCTGGCGTGACTTTCCCAGGCCCCATGATTTCGCTCCAGGGCAGTAAAACACAGAAACCTCCCCAGAGCATCTCTGCAGTCACCTCTGGCACAGGCACTTGCTGGAGGAGTTGGTGCTTGCACCAGGAAACTTCTGAACTTGCCTTTGCTTCGCTGTACTCAGGCCCATCCATGCCCAACTTCGTACTCACTGCTCCTCTTCCTTTATCCCAGCCAGGCCATGGAGTATCCTCCTGCCCCATCAAAGTTCAGGGAGTTTCTGATGCCTCTCCTTTCGGGAAGGAGGAATGATGTCAACCCCTCCCCAGGCCAGAGCCAACACCCAAATTAGGAGTTTGCAATGCCGAGTATTACAAAGTCTACTTAGAATCCAGACTTCCCCTCTGTTGCCTTTAGTGAGAATTCCGCCTGGCAACCAGGGCCCAGAAGAAAATGTCCAGGTCCACCACAGCACATTGCTCCTTTTGGCTTCCTAATATCTTCAGCCTGATGTGGAAGGCTTTGTCCAAGAGGCCTCAGTGGTAACCAGTGATATCAGGAAGCCATGGGTCAGGTGTCCGATTCATCTTCTAAATTTGATTAAACATTGTGCTGGCCACTACTGATTACCCCAAAAGCTTGAAACTGTTTATTTATTTTTGAACTGTTTATTTAAAAAATCCCTTGGTTTCATCTGATATAATAATGAAAAGGAAAGCTTTTATGCCAGTGTCTAGGAGAAATAAAAAAAGTATCAGAAAAAGAAAAATCTGGCACTCACATCTACAATTTTCTTTTAACCACTCTTCTTGCAATCCAGTAAAATCAAGACAGCCTGACAATCTCAATTTCAGTTCACATCTCCTATCACCTCTGACTTCCAGAGCACGTGGAATGCTGGTTTGAAAAAAAAAAAAAAAAACAACAAAAACCCAAAACCCAAACAACTAGACAAATTAACATTTCCACAGGTTAATGACTGTGTTTAGGTTTTGCAAATCATACACACCGTCGGTAAGCAAAGGACTTTCCTGCTCCATGGATGGAGATGTAACTTGTGTCCCTCAGAGACAAGGAGATTTTCATGGGGTTTTAGGCCATGAAATCCAAGGATGATGGAGAAGGTTCACCCCACAGCTGTGCCTCCCACCTTGTCTCAGCATTTCTCCCTGAGTGGAGCTGGGAACCATCATTACAGCCCAGCTCCTCAGCATCAGGCAGACAAAACAAGTAAAGAGGACAGGAGGGTGGATATAAGACACAGGATGGCCAAAAGCCATTCGTCCCACTTTTCACTGCAGTATTCCTGCAAATTTTTTTATTGTGAGGAAGCTCTACTCCACTAGGCTGCCTTTCCCCTGATTTCAGGCTAGGAGATCGTTTGCAATCTGCTCTGCTGACTCAAAATGCCTATGGGATATCACCCTAGAGAATACACATTCTATTGAATACCAAGTACTTTTATATAGGCAACAGTATTCCCTCCCTCTCTCCATGGCAGGTATTGCAGCTCAAGCCCTGGGAATGCTTCAGGAGATGCATTCATCATCTGGCTGAATAATTCAGTGCATGGAGAGGATATATTTCCTCCCCTTTTCTTGAATGCATTGCTTTTAAATGCATAATACTGTTTGCACAATAATCTTTCATCTCGCACAGCCAGCCACGATACAGAGCTATTTCTGTGGCAGCTTTGCCTTTGATGCTGGATGGCATCAAATCTAATGGGTGGCATGTAAAGCAAGGAAATAATATTTCCTCAAGTGGAAAGCTGTATGTATTATTTAACCTCCACCAGCCTTACGTGGACCAGTTCTTCTCTCGGGGAAGGGACATGGGCTGGCTCTCCCAGACCTTCGGTATCCCAGAAACAATGCCAAATTTTCTTGAGGTGCTACAACAAAGATCCTTCCCATGGCGGTTTAGGGAAGGAGGGGGCAAGGGAAGGACTTAAATCTAAGTCTTGCAGTACTTCAGCCCTTCCCAGGGGCTTTGAGAGGAACAGGTTTCTGCCTGCCAAGTGCTGCGAGCAGTGAGACAAGAGCTCAGGCCAGGGAGCCTCTAGATGTCACTGCCAGGCAGCAGAAATGGACCCCAGAGCCACAGAGGGCTGGGACACCCAGCCCAGGCACAGCTGGCGGCACAGCTGGCGGCAGGGACACAGGGTGGCAATGGCCAGCCTGGTGGGGGGCATTGGGAAACCTGCTCAGAAGAGGCTGCTGCGCTTTGGGACTGCCTGGGGCTTTGGGACTGCCTGGGCATCCCCCTCCCCAGGGCTGAAAAGGTGCAGCTATTGCAGGGTGGGACCAGGTGCGAGGAGCATAGCCAGAAATTGCAGGTTAAAGTGTTTCGTGTAAGGAACTGCCTGGTGAGAGTGAAATGTTTGAGCTGCAGCCCTGCAGCAAGGAGATCCTAAAGGCAGGTGCTCAGGCTAAGCTCGATAGTGCCAAATAGAGCTGGCACCCCCCAGCAGAGAAGTGATCCCAGCATTTGTCTGTGCTCCTGCTGAGCCACCTGAACATGGGGAGGGGTCTCTGCTGATGGAATTTCCATTGCCTCCTACTCAGAGAAGGACAGGTACCACTTTTGAGAAAAGGTCACCATCTGGCTGAGGGCAGCAACAAGAGCTGAGCGTTCCCAGGCACCCCTCCAGGCTGCACACGGCAACACCAGTCCCTCACTGCTGCATCCCTGCTTGAGAGAGGCCTGTGAGTCTGCAGCCCATGCTGAGGGCATTTGCTGTGGCTGCTCCCTGCTTTGAGAAATGCATTGCATTAAGAAACAAAAATAAAAATCATGAGTGCACACCATAAAGTGCATGGGCCAGTGGGCTTCTCACAGCCAGGGTCTAACCCGGCCTTCCCCCCTCCAGCCATGCGTCTGGCTATGGAACAACGAGCCTTTTTTTTCCCCCCTTGAAAAATGTTATAGTTATTCTGTCTAAGTTGCAGCAGCAGTTTCTCTGTGAGAGACCTGAGGCACAGCAAAAGTGGAGAGGGAGGTTCCGTTCCCCCGAAACTGGCCATGGACACCCCCAGTCTCCCGTGCCACAAGAGCAGGATGTGTTCACGGAGGCGTGGGCATCAAACCGCAGCCTCCAAGGTGTCTGGGAAAGCCTTGATCCAGAATGCATGCTCAGGAAACAGACCCTGTAGGTAAGACATGTGAGAACTTCCTCCTCTGTCCATCCTGGCACGGTGTGGGTGCAGCCTTTGCCAGGCAGGTGTAAGACATGAGGCCTTTGGGTCTCAGGAGAAGGGCAGCAAACAGCAGGGCTTCAAGATTACATCCAGAGATTATGCTTGCAGGGTCAGCTGCCACCACTTCTGCACCAAAGCCCTTCTAATGCTAATGGTTGGCTCAGATCCTACCTAATTTCATCAGCTCTATATCCCATCTCCTGTGCTAGGGAGTTCAGCCTCACTAATCTCATCTGCTTCAGCCTGCTTCTTACCCTCTCAAGGGCTTTAGCCTCCTGAAGATTTTAAAAGAGAGCATTTGTTTGAGGTCCTTCTCTTCAATTTCTAACAGCAGATTCTCTTAGGGCTTTTCAGACTTGTGTCCCTGAGGACTAGGAACTGATTTTAATTTAAAAAAAAATTAGAGATTATATTATCATAATTGGATGAATCTCAGAGCCTTCACAAGTGCCAGAAACCTCATGGGGCCCTCACTCACGTTTCAGAGCTGGCAAACACAGATGAAGGGGCCCGAAGATATTAATAGGGGCACCATCCCCATAAAGTTGGCCTTCACATCCTAATCACACAGATTAGATGAGATGTAGAAGTTCTCTCTCTTTATCTAACACCCCACTGATCTGAGCTGCCTTTGTTTTCAGTGTTGACCCCTGTATTTGTGAAATGTATTAAGCTTCTTGTTGCTTTTGGAAACAATAGTCACAGCTGTATTATGGCCAAATCATTGCTTTTCTCCCTTATTGACCCTTTTTTTTTTTTCCAGGCTACCAAACACCCTTGACTTTGCTTGTGGGATGGTTAATCAACAAGTCTGTCACAATGATGGATTCCTCCTGAATTGTTGCTTAATTAGCTTGGTTGGAGGTATAAATCAAGTGGAATACCAATTCTTCCAATGCCACAGACAGGCAGCCATGCTCAGCTTGACAGCAGTGAGTTATTACTCTGCCCCAGTGCAGGATCAGCCTGCAGGCACCAGCCTGCAAACCCAGAGGGGACATGGGTGGCTCCCTGAGAGTGCTGGTGTGCACAGACCACACACAGCCAGGTGGAGAGCTGGTGGGATGGAGCTGAAGGTGGGCTCTGCAGGGGCTCTGTGCCTGGGGACACTCCCCAGAGCATCACCCCCGTCAGCTGCTCACAGAGACAACTCATGGATCGTTGATGTTTCTCACCTGGGGTGCCTGGTGTCTGTGCCTGCTTTTTTAATGAAGAGGAGACATTTCAGTCTGTGGCCAGACTGAGTTATGAGACAAGGATCTTTGCCTCCTGACAGGCAGAATTGCCTTCCACGGAAAGGCAATTATGCATCGCAACAAAAGGAGAAGTAATACGTTGGCTGCAAATTAAGATTTTTAAGATTGATCTTAATGGCTTGGTATTTTTATAGATGAGACTTTCACACAACAAGAATGTATTTAAACCAGTTGACTTGAACTGAATTTTGCAACTTTAACGGAGATGACTTCTCTGTAGCTACAAAGAGCTTGTTCCCAGCAGGTCTAAGCCATCTTGAGCACCCCTGAACGGTTTGGTGAAAATCATCCAGAAATACTTCAAGCTTTTTAAGTACCCTTTTTGAATTCCCAGGCTAAGTTGAATAAACCTTTCTCTGAAATGGCTCTACTAAAAAAACCTTTTGAGCAAAGCATATTTATTTTTTCATGGCCCCCTTTTTATCTCCTCTCTTTGCCAACATTTGCAGAGGGCTCAATTAGTGATTAACGATTTCAGGTGGGATGTGTAAGTCCCACTTTGGAGAAGAAATCAGTTTGTTCAAAAATTACTGCAAAATATTAAAATAGTCTAAGTTTACTGATTTCCTCTTCCTCTCATTTTCAGCGGAAGAGTGGGTTCAGTGGCCCCTCTTGCCTAGGACCTACCTACATAAGTAGTGCTCTCCAAGCTGCTGAACGAGGCACTGACACAGACTCTGACCTCATGATAACAAAGATCTGGGTCTCTTCTTTACCTTGTGATGTAGTTGTTGCTCCAGTGTGCAACATCTCCCTGCCAAATGGGTAAATCTGCTGCTAGCGTGTGGATGTCTCAATGGAAACTTGTGCAGAGGGTCTGGGTGAGGCACGGTGTGAATTATATTGCCATGGCAACCCTGGATTTCTTTCATCCATTGACATTTGCATCCTTCTTTTTTGGCATTTTCACAAATAGAGTCTTCAAGGATTATTTTTTTTCACTAGATGAGTGGAATAGATCACTAAATTTGCTGTTATTACCATGATACAGAAGTATAAAAATGAAGTTCATGTGTGGGTACAGAAAGGTTACAGTTCTTTTGCAGGTTTAAGTTAAATTTTTGAGCAGAAATTATGTCTGAAGAAGCCCTACATTTTTAAAGACATCAGGACAGAGGAAGAGAATGCAGTTCAGATAAACCTGTCTATTCCCAGACAGTCCCAATATAGATTCTGGAAGTCAGAAAAAAGCACTGAACAATCTGTTCTATATCTCTAATATGCCACCCCACTGCTGTAGCAAATAAAATGGAATCCCTATAGTTGATGAACTCAAAAATGCTCCAGACTTTCTTTTCTAATTTATTAATAAAAAGTATAAAGAAAATCAAAAAGCTTCGGGTGTTATTTATGAATTATGACTAATTTCTTCAATAATTTTCTGGCACATAAAAATGGCACACAAGGAAATTAAGAAATTATTCAAATAAAACTGTGTCTTAATTGGTTTTTGTAACCTACATCTTATGCACTCCTTTCACACAAAAGGCAGGGATCTGTTCTTTTTCACAACGGAGTTAATGGAGCTGTTCCTGACCTCTGTACTATTTACAGGAAGACGAGAGGAGATTACAGTCAACACTTTCAGCTTGCCCAGACCATTAAGTACAACCAGCTTGTCCATGGAGTGCTTTCATTTGCAATTCTTCTCTCTCCAAGGCACCTCCAGTTTGCCTGGAAAGGACTCTTCATCCCAACATCCGAGTACCACCAAGCAGGAGGACACCTGGCTTCACTCCTTCACAGTGGTTTCTCAAGAACTCCGTGGATGGCTTTTGTATGGGATGGCCTTGGGTACTGTTCTACTGAGGAGGAAGAAAAATCACCTAAAAGAGAGGTAAAGAGACTCACTTAGAACACAACCAGCTTCGGGTCAGCCTTTAGGAATCACTAATGGGAATATTTTTGCCAAGAGAATTTCTTCAGCAACTGCCAAGTGTGTTTTCCCACATCAATCACAGTTTGTTAGGCTCCAGTTTAAACAGCTCTGGTCCTCTGAGGGTCCTGTGCCATGACTGCCCAGGCTCCAGCTGCAAGTGTCTGCTAAATTGCTCAAGTGAACTGCTTACAAACACCCTACAGGCAGGATTTCATTCCAAACCGGTAAGTGAAAATTATGATTAATTACATATTCCCAGAAGTTATGATCAGTTTATGAATGATTCATGAAAAAAAAAAAAGATGACTAAATAGACTATGAATATAATTTGCAAGCAATAATTTAAGCAACTTCATCTCCAAAGGCGAGGTCCTTCTCATATTTACCTAATGATAGTCTGCAGTGCAAGTGCTGGGTGCAGTTGTTGTGAATATTCTGTTTCCACACATCAACACATCAAAATGCAGGTTTGCACTGTCCACAGCTCTGAACACCAAGGGCAGACTTTCAAACAAACAGCTGTTTGCAAGCAGAGCTCAGGGGGCTGAAGGCATCTCAGTGCTGCCACAGCCGGACACACTGGATGTAACCAGGAGCCAGGAGAGAGGAGCAGCAGGGCACAAATGTTATCCTGGAGTCAAGGTGAGAGACATGGAGCCATCCCTGCCTTGGCTCTGAACCTACCATGCTTTCTCCCTAGGGGAGTGTAATTTAAACCCCAGTTATACATTTCCCCTTCCAACTTCTCACCAAAGCTGGCATACAAAGCAAACTTCCTTCAGAAACTGGGTGTGAGACACCGGAGATGCTGTTCATGCATTATTTATTATTGCAATTCCTGTCTATAGGAAGGCTTATCTGGTTGCAGTTCGTGGATTTCAAAGAATCTCATGGGTTTGGGTTTTTCACTCCATTTTTGGACCGGGCCGATAAGGAAAGTGTCTGACTTTGCCCAGGGATGCTCCACAAATTCCTGGGGTCAACCACCCCTCCACTGCACGTTTTCTCTAAGGATTGGGTTTCCTCCCTGTTTTCTCATCAGTGAGAAATGTCTGGGACCAGCACTAACACTTTAACACTGCAGCTGGAACAGTTGCATCACAGAGGGTTAGCAGAAGCACGATGGCCGAGACGGTTCTTGGTGTATAAACAGCACAAGTTTTGCAGGAAAGGGCAGAGTCTTTCATGAGAACCAAGCAGCAAAATTGGAAAGTCCAAGTAAACTTCAGAGGGAAAAAGCCCCTCTCTAGGCCTGACATGAAGGGAGCAAATATCAAAAGAAGCACAAGGTAGGGACTGTTGTTCAAATGTAAACCAAATCACATAATTCAGTTAAAAATGTGAAATCAGACTGACCAAGAAATCTAAGTTACTCTCTGTTTGACTCTACATTTGCTGCTGTGTAAGATATGCAGAGGTAATTGGACTCCTCAGAAGAAGATAAAAGAAGAAGTCCTGCTCACTCTTCTATCATCTCGGGTGGGGCAAGTTTCAGCTGAGCCACTGGTGGTCTGCTTGACTGGTAAGGTTATTAGCAATTCCCCAGAAAAAACAGCCCAAAGACCAATTCCCTTTGCATCCCCTCTCATGCTGCAGCTCTCACCCCTTTCCCTCTTTCTCTCACAGCTCCTTCTCTCACAACCCCCCATAACCCCAGGCTGAGCCTCCTGCAAGGGCCCCACTCACATTCACTGTGGCCTCACATTCTAAGGGCCCCACCCTCTCTTGTCAGCACTGAGATTTCTTACCATGACCTCTGGCATCTCTCTAGGTGTACATGACAAGAGTCAGCCACTGGAAAAAGGAGAAGAAAAGGTGCATTTAGATAGTGATGGTACACCACGTCTTCAGACGTGTCTCAGGACCTTCAGGGGTGACCCAGTGACTGCAGTCCTTTTGCACTGCACAGCATAGTGGAGAGATTTTGGAACTGCCTCTTTCCCTTATTACAATTCAGACCCAGAAACACTTCCCATATGTTGTTTTCCATGACAAATTATTCCAGCAGCTGCAGCAGGAGCAATTGCTGGGAAAGGGTGGCACCTGCCTGATTGCAAGTGGAAGGGATAGCAACTTCTGGGGACCTGGCTGTCCTACAGACTACCCTATAAAATACGTTTGGGTCCTCTGCTTGCAAACTGTGCTCTGCCCTTGGTGCAAAACAGATTCAATGAACGATGAGGCTCTGCACTAACCACAGAGTGCAAACGGGAGCTGGCGAGATTGTAAAAGGCTTTTTTAAAAAATCCTTTTGAACACTGGGTTGTCAAATAACAGTCCCCAGACTGATAAAATGCAGTACTCAGGCATATCACCATGGAGCACAGCAGGATTTTTGCTTCAGACTAGCTGATAAAACGCCTGATGTATCCCCATTCAGCCAGCTATCCTTCAGGCTGTGCTTTTAAGACAAACAGCAGCAGCAAGCATTTGTCTGCTGTTTCTTTCTTAAAACCAAGATGTTTTGCAATTCAGGATTAACAGATGGGGCAGTAAGAAATGAGGGCATGTTGAGGTTTTTTTTTGTCATTTCCTCAAAGTCACTTTGAGCAGTGTTTCCAGCAATGACAGGCTGGTGTCAGGAAGGGAAGACTCTGTGCCTTGGCCAGGGATGGCCACCTCTGTGTAGGAGTGGGGCCAGGGAACCCCAGGGAAACACCTCCCACAGAGGATGTACTTCCAGCCAGGCAAAACCTTCACCACTGTTTGCTAGGACAAAAGCCCTAGCAACATACATCACACACCATCTTTAACTTCACCCTTCTGCTAACATGTGGTCCCACTTTGGAGCTGGAGAGAAGATAAGGAAGGAGCGTTCTTACCTCCATTGCTGTCATCAAAATTTGTGATCCGCCCTCTGCTAAGTTTTGGAATGCATCTAGGGGCAGAACAAAGAAAATCTTATTTTGTGAGGAGGAAGCAAGAATGCAATGCAGACATAAGGCTGTGGCAGCTGAGGAGCAGAGCTGCAATCCCTGTGCTGGGATGCTCTGCCTGGCTCAGGTGTCCTGCCTGGCCACATCTCATTTCCGTGCTGGGTACCCCTTCTGCCTTGGCCCTCGGATCACAGCCTGGGAAGGCATCCCAATTTTGGGGCCAGAATTTGGCAGAAGCGTAGGGACAGGCAGTGCTCAATGTGGCTGCTTTCATCTTCTCTCATAATTTGTTTCAGTTGTTTTCCTGCCTGAAGACTGACAGGAGGACGGTGAACTAATGAAACACATCTTCCCACAGGGAAACTTTCTGTTGGTCCTTTTCCATCCTCCCTGGCAGTGAGTGATCACAGTGTGCCCTAAAGAAAGTGATTCTCTTGAAGTCATTAGTATGCCTTGCAAGCTTTTTGCAGGGAATATAAATGCAGATGCTGCTGTTATTCAGCTAGAGTTTGAAATTAACATTGCTGAAAGTTTTTCTTTGACAGAACACTTTGCCATCAGAAAATTTAAATCTATTCAAATATTGTTATTCTATGTGCATATTTATATTGCAATATGTCTAGGAGAAGTCTTCAAACCCAAGTGTTTGGATAAACTCAAAACACAGTATTTTGAGGGTCTTTATTTATTTCGAAATTACTTTTCTCCTAGAAATGTGCTGTTATAAACAGTAATAAAAAGTTGAAACAAATTTAAGTCCGTCTATCCTTGAATGACACGTGGCCCAGTGAGCCTGGAGTTTCCCACCCTGAATGGAAAAGACTTTGAAGATCATGAATGTTTCAAAACCTGCCCAGCCTTAGCAAAAAGGCTGCTGGGAGAGGGTAGGAACAGAGCACAAGGGCTCTTTGCTCATCTGCCCCTTAGGAGGCCACCAGAGCTACCTGTATGGTCCAGAGCAGAGAGGAAAGGTAGCACATCCAGCCTACACTGCTCTGGAGAAAGGCACAGAACGAGGAAATCCGCATGTTGTGTCCAGTCCCTTGACAAGGCTGTGTTTGCAGGGCTGGGCTTGCACTCAGCAGTCTTTTTAGGAAAAAATGGCAGCGCTGAAATTACCTCCTCTGGGCAGAGGTAAGTGCCTCTTTACTGCTTCATTAACTCCAGTTAAATAGAATTTGCAAAGAAGCTGCTGCTTTTGGTTTCGGTCTCATCTCTGGCTATCTTGAAAGGATGAGTAATGATTTAATGGGATAGATTTTATCTTCCCTGCTGCATTCACATCATCATAAAGGTTGACTGCCTTTTATTCCCACTTGGCACCCTTATCCTCTCCTGTAACAAACTTATTCACAATGATCTGAAAAGTTTGAGAAATGTATTCCACATTAAACCCTCTGTAAAGTGGTAACTGAAAGAGTGGAGAGCATTTTAAGATTCTCATTACAGACAGCAATGAAACTTTTACAGACTCCTTTCCACATGGATGCAAAGGATTTGTCTTTACATTGGCACTTAAAACGTAAAAGGATCTTTTTTAAATGAAAAAAAAATACTATGGCACTAATTTAGGCATAAGAACTTTCATCTACAGCAAGTGACATGTATAATCACGACAAATGGGTGTTTACAAGCTTTTTTTTTTTTTTTTAATGAAAGCATTAAAATCAGGACACGCTCTGATTTTACACCACTTTCAGAGCTGTTTCTGCTGTACTCCCTTGAAATGGGATTTTAGGCAGTGTCATCCAAGCAGATCTGCTGACCACTATTGGCCCATTAAACATCAGTGCTAAAAGCACATGGGAGAAAATGAACGCTCGTTTCCATGCACTGCTGAAACCCAGCTCGTTCCAAAGATGGAATAAATTGCTGTAGTGATGTTCTAGCACAGGGGTCACAGTTGCTGGCTTTGTTTAACTACCAATATCTCCAGTCAAAATGCTTATTATTAGAGTAGCAGAAATTACGATTTTGTGAAACAGAACTTCATTTCCATTCACGCAAAATCTTATTTATAGCCATTCCCTCCTTGCACGTGCCAGACAATCGCTGGATGCAACACAGGGCATGTGTTTGTTTATCCACAGAGGATACCGGAATTTCTCCTTACCGAACAACTGAGAGAACTTCACTGAACTGAGAGAACCAAACTGCTCTCTAGCAGCCAGTTGCGCCACTGGGCAAGAGACAAACCTGGCTCCTGGCAAACAGGCTGCCCAAAGGGCTGCCTGGGCCATGCCTGGAATTGGGCCAGGTTTGTCACTTCCAAGCCACGCTGTTAGCCACGTATTATTACACCTTCTGTCGTGTCACTTGTCCCCTGCCGCTGCTCTCAGCCTGGCTTTGCAGGCTGCCCTGCTGCCACGTGCCCTGGTGGGTGCTGGCACTCACGGGTCATGGTGTCCAGGCGCAGCATGCAGCACACGAAGTCGGAGAAGCCAACTCTGCCGGCGGCATCGCCGTAGCGCAGCGTCATCAGGCGCAGCAGCTGCGCGTCGGTGGGCAGACCTGCCGAGGGAAGAGGACAGGGACGCACTGGGAGGGGATGGACTGGCTCTGATGGCCTCCTGCACCCTGCCAACAAGCTGGGGACACGCTCATCCCCCCGCCCTGTCATGCATTCCTGGACAGCCTTTCCCCAGCTCCGTGCCTAAGAGGCGGAGTAGGGTAATGGAAAACCGAAGTTGTCTTACTCACTGACTCCCATTGTGGCTTAAGTCAGCAAGCAGCAAACAGTGAGCTAACTAATCTCGTGTTATCTTGCTTTGCCTTTTTAGCTTTTATTTTCTATAAGAAAGGGTGATTTTCTTTGGCTCATAACTGTAAAAGTCTGAGTGTAGCATTTACAATACCAGTGGCTCCTTCTGCTAAAGAGGCAGATGCCGCATGCTTACGCTATTATGCTGCATAGCATGCCTGGGATTCTTAATTTTTACATTTTCTCTTCTATTAGAAAATGGTGAAGAGTGCATTTCTTTTTTATTAGCTGATTATTCAGTATTTGTGTCACAGTCTGTTTGGATGGAAACTGGTATTCAATTGAATGAACAAAAATTGCTTTTTAGAATGATTCTTTTATTAGTTAAATAAAACTACCCTAAATGTGCTGGCTATATAAGAGGAATGATTTAAATATATTTTGCACTAAAAGCTGATTTGCAAAACAAAAGGGAAATTTTCTGCAGAGAGCTGGACTGATAGCTTTGGTTTAATGCCTTCTCTGAGACTTCAGAAAAGTCTCATTTGCTCACTCCAGGTTTTAGTAGCTCAGCTGGATGTGAAGTAACTTTCCTGCTTTTTCAACCAGCTCTAAACTTTCCAGTTTTAAATGAACTCATCATGGAGCTAAATTAGTTGAAAAAGCAGAAATAAAAGGAATGGCTTCTCTACACCTGTGTAGGGAGAGATGGAGCCAATGGAAGTGGTTTAGTACCACCACTGACAAACTCTGGTTGCCTGAGCCTAGCTGGAGGTCTCCAGCAGGAAGCAGGTACACAATGCTGAATAATTAAAGAATGGAAATACATTTGGGCTTAAGATACATTTCAAATTAAGGTAAACCTGATTTTATATTCTTTTCATAGGAGAAAAAGATAGTAATTAGAAATAAATCTAATTAATGAAATGTCTTCTTTGATTCTGGTTTTAAACCACTGTAGCAGTGAGCAATGAATTCTATTTTTAACCTTTTGAAGACAGTGGGAATTCAATCAAGCTCTCTCCAGAGAGCAGATTCTAGCAAATATTGCTTATGAGATGCTACAATCATGTCTTACACCAGTAAAACACCAACAATTTGGCTTGGTCAGTCTGAGATATACTTGCTCTGAAATCTGCTCACCAGGCAGTGTCTCTCAACTAACCTCATCAACAAGACTGAAGCGTCAGTCCTCTCTGTTCCCAAGACTTCTCAGCTGATTTGTAAGACTACTCCCCAAACCTTTTATCTGCTGGATTCCTCCCTCTGGTTTTAGCTAAGCTTTAAAATACAGACTTGATGTTTTCCTATTTATAAAAATTATTTTGAATCATTTACTGTTGCCAGAGGAGTCTGTAAATACATCAGACCAATGCTGCTGCATTTCAAGACAGCACTGCTGTTGATGCAGCTGGCCTGCTTTACTCTGATCCATCATTATTATTGGAAGCATTAGGAAAACAGTGACAATTAAGCAGACACTGCAGTGTTTTGTTGGGGAAAGCACTGAACACTTCAGGGAACAGCTGGCTAGGAGCTGTATTTAGATACATTAATACCATTCCCAGAGGTAGCACCAAGCTCCCAAATGCCTTCTGGGGTTCCTACTTAAAAGCCAGGACAGGGATCATCCCATTGCCAAGCCAGATTCAAGTGCAGCTGTCTGGCTCAGAGGGCAGCAAGAATGAGCTTATAATTTTCTTCCCCCCCTCAGAACTACTTGTAGCCAAATATGTATTGAATTTGCCATTTAACAGTGTCTTTTTATCCCTTCAAACAGCTGCACTGTTTTGGCTGACAAGACTTTTCCATGTACAGTTTTCCTCCCACTTTTACACTTTACCATCTTTCTCACAGAACGGCCCTGCCAACTTCTCCTTTGACATTTGGCACATGAGTTCTGCGCTCCTCAGACAGATGCTGATGCTCTGCCCAGCTCTCAGCAGCAACAAAATTACACATGCATCCCCCCAGCCGATGGCTTCCAGGGATAGGAATCCTGCACCAGCTTCCTCCTGGGACAGCACCCCTCCGAGCTCCAGGGAGCCAAATGGGAGCTTCTCTACTGTGCAATTAAAAGGGGATCGCTGGGTCAGAGATGCACTTCACGGACAAAGTCTCTGTTAAGACGACTCAGCTAAAATGCTTCACCCACGTGCACTCACTGAGAGTTTCAGCACTCAGTAGCCAACAGAGGTCAGTGCAAACTAAATAAATGCCTGTCAGCGTGGCTTTCCCTTCTAGACTTAGTCACTGCCCTGGAGAGAAACTGCAGGAACTGGGGCGACTGCAAGAATCCACCCTTCCTTGCTCCTTTCCTCTACTGGATATTTCATCCACGACCTAGAGAGACTATGGATAAGCTAGTCTGGCCAGTGCTGCACTTCTCTGCATCTCTCTGCTGGCTCCCCAACACAGACCTCTGAGAAGAGCTGTGATCTAACTGGCATCTCTCTGAAATCCAAGCTGCTTTCTCCCTAAAGCTCTTTTTTCTTTCCTCTTTCTTTTTCATTCTTTCCTTCACTGCCACAGGGAAAAGAAAAGGAGCTGCTCAGCACCTCTGGGCGTACCTGCTGCCTGTATTGCACTCTTCAGTTCAGCAACATCAAGAAATCCAGAACGGTTTCTGTCTTCCTTGCTGAAGATACCCTAAAATACAGTGCAAAGACAGATTTCAAGCCCTTACCAGCATTCCCACATTTACTACGACAACCAGTTATGTATGTTGTCCCCCCTTAATAAACATGCTGCAAGGAAGTTCAACAGGTGAGAAGGGGAGGCCGTGACAAGGGAAACCCATTTTCAGAAGGCTCTGCCAGAATGTTACCGTGTAAGAAATCCCACAGTTTTGGGTGGGAAGAAGCCTTTTTTGCTCACTCTCCATGGCTTATGTGTGCGGGAAAGCAATGAGAACAATCAACTTCATTGACAAAAAGACACTGTCTATAATATGCAGATTAAGCCAGGAGTCCCTCATACCCAGAATGGTGTGGGATCATCTTTCCTAAGACATTACAAGCCACACGTGAGGTGCTGTCAGTGGGAAGAGCACTGTGTCTAGACAGGGAAGTGGCACCCTATGTCCTAGTTGGCTTCAGACCATCTCAAGACGGCTGAAAAAAATTGGAGCCCACCCAAACCTGAGTGCTCAGGAAACCTTCCTGTACCCATCCTGCACCAAGACTGAGGGAGAAGGACCATGAGAGAAGCTGCCATGCATGCCCTGGCTGTGAATTTAGGTGTGACCCTAAATACCATGCTCACTGCTTCCAGACCTAGTGCTTATCCCAGAACAGAGACATTTCTCCCAAAGCTTTCATCAGATCCTATACATTTCCACTAGAAACTGCAGCAATGAGGAAATGACAATTTTCAGATGACTCTGTTCAAGAAGTCATTTCAGCTTAGAAAGCTTGTTTTAAAAAAAAACCAACAAAAATGCCAGTGCTGGCATAGACACAGCGATTTCCATCAAATTCTGAGCCTAATTGGCCTTCCTACCTTTCCCCTCAATGTTCCCTGTGCTGGAAAAGCCTGGGCTGCTCATTTGGAGGGCTTTACACACACCACTGCCTCCCTTGCGTGAGAGGAGGGAACTCGGACCCGCTAAGCAAGCAACCTTTGCAACGCTTCCGCCCGCAGCGCTTCGAGAGCACGGAGCATCTGCTCCCCGCTGCTGGAAAGCCCCAGGGTACAGAATCCCCAGCATCCCCAGCATCCCCAGCCAAGAGAGAGCCACCCCCCTGTACCATGTACTTAGTGAGACTCCGCCAGAGGCTCCCGAACTCCTGCAGGGTGAGTCTTCCGTTCGAGTTGAGCTGTGCATTTAGTTAAGAATCGAGTGCCTAATGAGAGCTAAACCTGGCTGACTTTGTTCCCGAGGATGCTGCCTCCCCAGAACCAAACACACAAGATGCAGCCTCTTCTGTCTGTTACTTCTTGCTGAGAAAGCCGAGAGTTTTTCTGCTCTCAGTTGTGTTTAAATCCAACTTCTTTGTCACATTGTACAGCTGCTCATGCCTGTGCTCGCAAACCACAAAAGGTTTCTATTTATAAGGTGCCTTTAACCACAAGCAAAGCTGCAGTGACATTTAGCCCCGGAGCACGGACTCCCCTGGGAATGAACACGGCTCCATGGCCCTGCCTCTGCGTGGGGCACCACAGGATCTGCTCTTACTGGATCCTCCAGGAGAACAGGCACTGAGGAGCCAAGAGCACGAGGAGATGATCCTGATGCCTTCTGTCAGAAGGTAGCAGCAGCCTCTGAGCCACGCACAGGAGCCCAGGGGTATCAGCAGCCATGCCCCAGGAATGCATGAAGGGCTGTGTCAGTGGGCCTGCTCCCCTCCAGACTCCACCCAGGAGACAGTAGACATGCAGCACCCACCCCGATGCAGGATGGTGAAACCTCCCTGAAAGCAAAACTCATCACCAGTGAAATATAAGCAGACAAGTGCCACTGTTGTGGAACCTGAGTGAAAAAAGCTGATCCTGGCTTTGCAGGCCAGGATAGGTCACGCTGTACATGGGTTATCTGCAGGCCAGAGAATTAAAAATCCATCCTGAATTATAGCAGAGCAGAGGCTTTGTCAGCTCTGTGCACGTGCCACGCATTTACAGTGCCCACTTATGCCAGGACAGGCTTTGCGAAGGGGGAAAAGTCTCTTTTGCTGGCTAGATGCTGCAAGCTGGAAAGAGAGAGGGACTTCTGGTCATTTTTGTTCATTCTCTGGCAGTTTTTAAAGGTTTGAAAATGTCTCAAAGTTTTTTCTAGGCATGGAGGAAAAGAGACAATGAGCAAGCAAGGGGGAAAAACACACGAGGGAGATGTATGTTTTCATCAAGGAGCCCTCTTGTTCTACAATGGCCAGAAATGTACTTCTCATGTTGTCTTGTTAACAGTAAAAAGACTGAGTGATTCAGCTAAATAGGAAAGATACACTGGAAAGTTACACTGGAATGGCCTGCCAGGCGAGTGCCTGGGATTCAGCAGTGACAGTGTTTCTGCCCCTGACACCAGCACTGCTGGCAGCCTACTCAAGTGCCAGCCCAGGCCAGCGTGGTGCAGCTACCACAGCACAGCTGAGCTGTGCCTAAACTCCGTCCTGCCTCCTTGTCTCTGCTCTGCCTTAGACCCCCAGCCAAGGGTGAAGCTTAGCCAAGCCCCAGAGAGGGCAAAATGAGAGCAAAGAGTCAGCTGGCAGCAGAAGGTTGACCTTCACCTTTCAGCAGACACACCAGAGCCAGGGCATGCACAGCAAAGCCCTGCATAGACTATGGGACAGTTATTTATTGGGGATTGGGGCTAATATTTACTTGCAGGTTCTCACACGGGGATGGCTCAGCTCAGCCATAACTCAAGGCAAGGATGGGCAGCACCAGGGAAGTTTATTGCTTCTGCTGAAAGGATACATCCATCAGAGCTAAAATGCCTCTGCATGAATCAAAGCTGAATCTCCCTCCCAGGCTGGTCATTTCATCTGCAAGGATTGAAAAAACAGAAGGAATTAGGGAGAGCAAGGGCTGTGACAGGCATCAGGACACTATTCTGAGGGAAGGAGGACACCTGGCTGAAGGCTCACACAGCTGGAAAGCCCCAGCTCTGGTTCAGGTTCTCAAACAGCAGCAAGGGCTCTGTGCCAAGCTGAGGGAGACTGCACATCTCAGACACCTCTACCTTCCCCAAGGACAGGTGCCCTGTTTGGGCTCACTCTGCACAGTCCCTGCCCACCTCCCTGCCCGGACGGAAACTCTTCCCTCTTGAGATAAAGGATAAGGGAAATGACAGTGATGAGAAAGGCCACTTATGCTGAATTATCAGGTCCTAAGAGCACTTTGAGCCTTGTGCATGGCTGAGTTGGCTCCAGCCCTCCAGCTGTGCCCCTCTCGTGCTCTGATCCCACGGTAAGTGCGGTAAGCCACAATGAGGATTTTTTAAGGACCATCAGGACACCACTAAATCCTGTGTCTAATTTGCTCTAGTCTAAGGATAGGGAAGCACCAAAAACATTAGCTGGGCTGTAAAAGCTTTACCTTGCAAGATCACTTCATTAAGGAGTTGTTGCAGCTGCGAGGCATCAATAGTTGAGCCCTAATGCAAAATAAAACATAAAGAGAGGTCTGTGAGCATAAAGTTTTCTCCTATGTCACTTTTGCCCAAAACTTCTTTTCTCTGGCACTGTGGCAACCAAGAACCTCTGCTTATATATCAAAGGAGCAGCATGGGAGCATAACAAAGGCCTCCACGCTGCCGGGCCACTCCCGGTCCTTCCCTACAAATGCAGGGGAGTTACAGGCACTGCCATCACCATGGGGTTTGTTCAGCAGGGATGGGGCTCCACCAGCCCCGAGCTGGGGAGCTGTGGATGGGCAGGCACAGCAGGCAGCTGTGGGAGCGGGCTGGGAGCACAGGCACTGCTGCCTGCTTCCCTCGGAGCTGCCCATCAGCGATCCCGGCCGCCTCCCTCCCGAGACAGCCCCGGGACACGCAGCGTGGCAGCCCGTGCTCATTTTCACCTTCATGCATTGATATAACCATTAACTGCAAGAGGTCCATTGTGCAGAGACTTTCGACAGTGATTTTTTTCCTCTTGAGTGAGTCAAGGAGTTCTTTGTAACAGTTTATTAAACCATTAAAAGCATCTCCTGTGAGCACAGAGCTTGGCTCTGAAAGAGCAGGAATCAATTACTCAAACGCTGACTGATGTCTGGTTTCCAAGTGCTGAGAAGGCAAATGGAAAATGATGCTGATGAGAGGGGGGGACTACCCAAGGCTTTCTAATTGCTTTCAGCAAATAAACAAACCAAAGCAAAAAAAAAAAAAAA
>VZTE01004039.1:230661-281656 GCA_013397775.1 Eulacestoma nigropectus | reverse complement strand
CACCACCAACAACAAAAAGAAAGTACACATGCAAACCCATCACCAGCACAACTATAAATCTCAAATTTTCCACTGATATATGGCACTAGACAATCTATCCCAGCTGAATGTCCCATTTTTCTGGGGGTTTTGGCAGGTCAATCAATACCATTTTCAGGGTATCCACTTGAGGATGGAGATACATTTCCAAAAAAAAAAAATTCTAAATGGATTTGTATCAAGATCATAGATCAGTTTTCCTTGTTGCAAGTCCACATGTGGTTTTTTTATTATTGTTTTTCAACAAGATGTTTTAGAGAGGGTACCTGCTTAGCGTATCTTAGGAAAAGAGCTTTATAGAAGCTGTCCTGGTTCTGTCTTGGTACATCCTGCATCAAAGACAAAGTGCAGACATAAATAATTCAGCTACAAAACAACTGGAGGCAAAAGTCTGCCGATCCAAACAGCACTTTGGAGGGGCAGGGAATGTACAGCACGGGCTGCAGTTTTCACACCCCCAAAATAAAGCGGACTAGAAGTGAGCAACAGCTACTGCAGTGAAGAAAGGAGCATATTCTGGATGTTAGCAGTTTGTACAACCAGGAAGGAGCAGTTCAGGGCCTAAGGAAGATGGCAGAACACATCCAGGGTGGAATTCAGTAAGTCATTACATGAGTATAGAGATACACAAAGCCTGATCCTTATTGCTGAACCCTGATTGGTACCACTGGCTCAGGGCATGTGAAGATTCATGTGAACCAAGAAAACAGAGCAGGAGTTGACTTTTCCTTTCTCTTGTACCTTCTCAACCGCAAGGCAGACTTGACTATACCTAAGCAACTGCAATTCAATAGTTAAGTGATTTTTTTCAACCTTCCAGTGAAAAGATCCACAAGGCACAAAGGGGAATTACCCTTAACATTATAAAGTTTTCAAAAAAAAAAAAAATCTAAGCCCAAGACCCAATGCCTTTACCTCTGTGTGAGATACTTCATACCAAAGAAGCCCAAATACCTGAACAAGAGCAGAAACTGTGGGCACCACAATTCATCAAAGTCAAAACACTGGCTAAGGACAACAGCCAAGTAAACTGACAGCTTGTCACTGGAAAGAGACAGTAAGCCACCATTTACACTACTCTTCCAAAGAGGCTTAATTGTGTGCTGGAAAATGAATCACAAGGAAAGGACTCTGCTTTCTGTTCTCCTGAAGCAGCTTCATACCTCTGGCTTCAAAGGCCTGCATTGCTGTTAATAGCAGCCTCTCAGTGGCAGGGGTTTGCTGGTGGGACCAGCAGGAAATGGACCAGCCCTGGCAACGTGCACAGCTCTCAGCAAGAAGTCAAAAAACCCATGGTAGCTGGGCTGGACAGGCAAAAATGTGGCTTGAACTAGAGATGCAGCCAGTTTCAAAGTGTAATTTGCTTTATGTCTCTGTCTCTGAAGATAACCTGATGAAAATCAGAAGAAATCTGATTTGAGTCTCATCCCTATGGACTCCTGTGCTTTACAGGGTACAAGCACTTAAATGAAGTCATTCCCATGGTGAAGGCATGTCCAAGGCCGCTCACAGGAATTGTTTCCCTCTCTCTCCCCCATAGATATATACCCATTTACAGACATGGAAAGAATTTAGACTCTTTTAAGTGCTCTCTCCCCTCCTATATTTGGTTTGTCAGAGTGTTAAAGACGGTGAGGTGAAAAGGATAGATGGACAGGCTGACAAAGGGACTGTATAAGACCTGTTTCCGTAAAAATCAGGCTCTGAAAAAGACATATGTGAAAAGGAAGGGCTTTGCTGTCACTTCCATCTCTCCAGAGAGGTGTCCTGCCCTCCCAGCAAGGTTGAAGGGTGCCAGAGTCAAACTCTGGGACAGTAGTGGGTGCAAAGGGAGAAACGAGCAGATGAAGAGGAGTCAGTAGAGGTGACCAAATGATCAGCTCTCTGGGAACCATTCACCACCACCAGAATCTACACCAGTTTTCAGACTCTTACCATGGGCAGCACTGGGCTGGTCAGGGAGTCTGAGTTCCTAGAAAAGAGTTACAAGAATCAAACTGGGAGAAAAGAGGCCTTTCCAGAGCACTGATTTGCAGCCCTGGAGGAAGCCAGGCACCACCAGCAGCACTCACCCAGCCCACGGCCCCACAGGCTGCTCAGCACCCAGCTGGGCCAGCCTGGCCCAGCTCAGACAAGTCTGCTGCAGCAGTCCTGGGTCTCTCTGTGCAAACAGGCACGGACAGGTCTGAGTCTCTGGCTGCTCTGGGGCCACTGCCTTCCTCAAGCCAGCTCTGCTGGCACCAGCAGCACAGAAAGGGTAGGTGAGCATGCCAGGACCAACCTCACCACGCAGGAGACAGGGCTGCCCTGCCTTGAGCCACAGAAATCTTTCACCTCCTTTCTTTTTGCCCAGCTTAACAGTCAGGAATAAAAAATAGCAGCTGGGCTATTAAAAGGCAACATCTTCTAAATGCCTGCAGACTGCTTGAAACTGGGCCAGGGTCACCATTCCTAGGACACACTTAGCAGCCACATTCAGTACTTGAGTTTTGCTTTTGGTAGAGTAATTAGACAAGCCAGGTTCTATTTTTATAACATCTGTATAGGTAAGTGCTGCAAAGACCCACTGGAAGGTCACCTCCATGCTTGGCCTAGCTCAGGAAGGTATGTGAGAGTCAGAGGCTCTCCTGAAAAGCTCACTTCCAGGGCTGAGCTGTCTCACACATGACTCATCCTGCTGAAGGCAGTCCAGCCCACAGCACGGACTCCTCGTGTTTGCTTTCCATAACTCAGGAGCTGCCTCGGTTGGTTCTGGGATATTTTTGCCAGGGGCCAAAGCCTACAAAGCAATCTCACTATTAAGATATGGGCCAGTGAGGTAAGAGCTGCAATCACATCCACTATAAAGCTTGCTGAAGGGAAGGCACTGCACAGCTGATGCTTGCAGGTCATTTGGTGAGGCTGAATGCTGGGGCTTGCTTACCTGGAGTAAACCACACCCAGATATTCACATGGTTATGTGAATGTGTGTGTGTGGTAACAGCTGCCTTTGCATGAACTCAGATACCATTTTTCCACTAAACTTATCTTCAAGGCTGCTCTCACACCTACAGGGAGCCCTGCCAGCCTATGAGGTGGCTGAGTGAAAGGATCAAGGCTTTTCACTGCTCTTGGCTTCTCCAACTCCCACTCCGAGCAGAATGGGATGTGACCCATCTGGCATCCAGCCAGCAGAACATAAGAAACTACCGGACAGCTGTTAAGAATTAAGGAAAACAAGCTACAAGTCCTCCTTTAAGCAAAGAGAAATGTCCTCACAATCAGGGGTAGAGGACATACCTCACAATTATTGCTCCCTTGTGTGGCTCTTTGTACCAAAGCTGAGACCCTTGGTGGCTGCAGATGAGCTCCTGCCCTGCTCTGCAGTGGCCAGCCGTGTGCACCTGATCCCCCTCAACACGGTGCTCTACACTCATCTGCGCCTTCCCAACCCTCTCCAAGGATACACTAAAAGCAAATTGCCACATCGGTTATCTTGACATTAAATAGTTAATTCCTGGCACACTGTGAGTCCGGGGCCTTTAGGGAGTGCACATCATCTTACTCAGTGTAGTCTTGATTCTTTATGAAAATTCGTAAGAGAAATTCAAATTCTTGGTCCTCTGTTCCAGCAGGAACAATGGCGTAGGTTCCTGGGCTCAAGTTAAAGCAGCTGGTCACATCTCGAGTCCGGATAAAAATTTGTTTCAGAACTCCGGAGTTCTCCTGAAAGAAAAATACAGCTGGCTATCTTCCTGTTAGGAACCAAAGTAAATCACAAAGCACACTCACAGCAGCCTTGCATTCCCACACCTCTCTGAAGACACACTGCATCTATCATGTCTCGACCTCCCCCGTGGCCTGAAAAGCCCATCCAGGGGCCAGACTTTTTTCAAGGACATATCAAAGTTGCTCAAAGGTGGAGGAACTGAAAGAAACAGAAGGCAAAACGAATGTAAGTAGATTTGAAGAGAACTTCAATCAACATTAAGCAGACTGGAGTTCATGAAGGAATCAAGGATGAATACTCTTACTAAAAAATTCCCTGAGATCTTCTGTGACTCAAAGGGGTCAGAGAGCCCTCCAAGCATGTCATCCAGATGACAATGCTTCAAGAATCACAATCCAAACCAGCAAATGTCACAAGAAAATGGAGTATTCTGATCTTTCATCTGTTATTCCAGTATTTTTTTGCTGAGATGAAACAAATATAATGCAACAGCTATTACTATGATGACATGTAAAGATAGCATCATAAAAAACCCTTCCTTAACATATTCCCCAAAATATATCAGCGTGTATAAATTCCATTTAGAATGGTTATACAGCGTGGCAGAGTTATTTATGAGCCATGCCTTTGGGAGACAATAACATAAAACTGCTATTCTGGGAGGGAAAAAAAATAGGATGACTACTGTTACAGACGGCTGGGAGGTACACAGACTGCCAAGTATTATGGGTCAGATCTTGAGCAGATAGAAATGGGCAGTGCTGCAAAGAAATAAATGGTGTAATACTTTTCTTTTTCCACTTCTGAGCCTTATTCCACATTCCTTGTGGTAAAAAGCAGAAGCAGATTAATATCTCAATGGAATCAAAACTGGTGTGAGATAAGAATCAGCCTCTATACATTTCTCAGCCCTATCACACAACATTAAACTCCCCTCACAGCCATGTATTAGTGTTCCACGTCTATATTTAATCAAAGGCTTCCTAGAGCTATCAGATACGTCCATTCTGGTTTGCATCCTTGCCTGCACTGCATCCTCCTCTCATCCTGCCAAGGGATAATACTCTTACTTCACAGCAACAATTTGCTGCATCTCAAAAGGTACTGAACAATGGATGATGCTGTTAATGAATCACAGCAGTGAAAGCAGATAAGGGAGGAAGAGTGAAGCCACATGAATCTTGCCAACTGCACTCCCCTTGTGCAAAGAAAGCCCTAGTAAACTTTTACCCAGAGATGCTCTGACTGCCCTCAGGCTCTGAGGCTGAACACTGGGAAATAAACTGAGGGAATGGCACTCACATCTACTCTGGTTTTGGCTCCTGGGCTTGGCTTTTGCTGCTACCTGGACAGGACACCAGGCTGGCTGTGAGGAGGTGGCAGAGCAGCTCTCACATTAAAATACGTAGTGTGTCTCTATGAGGGAATGTTTTCTGTACAGTCCTCGGTGTGAATATGCACCAATAGCATTACATTCATGAAAGCTCTGCTGTGACAGAGCAGCGTAACTGTTCCCTCGCCCTCTCACTGCTCAGGTGCTCCACAGCAATCCCAGTAATGCCTCCAGTAATGCTCTGTTCTGGCCCTGCCCTTCAGCTCCTGTGTAGCAGGTCACTCACAGGGTCAAAAACCCAAGTGACCTGAGCCCAAAGCGGGCCTGAGGTGAGCTATGGGCTGACAGCCCACAGAGGCTGTGTCATCCAGGTTTGACAAACTCATCGCGGTCCATCTATCCTTGATCCATCTCATACCAAGAGAGAGAAAGCACACCTGAGCATCAACTGGAGGGGAAGAAAAATTTTAAATATAAAGCAAGAATAGAGAAAATCTGTCTCCTAGTCTGCTTCCTGATTAAATAACCTCTTTTTGAAGGAACCAAGACCTGTGCCATCCCCTCCCAGTGAAGGTCACTTCTGTTAAAATGGCTAATCAAGGTGGACGTGCATCGTGCAAGAGCACACAGGGACCTCCATGTCTGGTGACTTTTGGGGATGCTGGAAGGAGCAATTCCCCATTTACCAGGAGCAGCAGCTCTTTCTGAGTGGCACAGCTGGCCCCATGGAGTCCTGCAGGCTTGATACCTGCACAGGACAGAGGATATCCTCGCATAGGGATAGTGAGCTCCACTTGCTGGAGGGATGCTCTTTTAATGACACTTTTTATTTCTCAGACACATTTTTTTATGAGCTACAAAGCCATGCTCTTCCTTTATGAGGAGCTGTTAAACTTATGGCATCAATTATTTAAAGTCTGGGACTAGGGCAAACCTCTCCAGTAATGAGGAGAATGTGAAATTAGGGTTATAGCAATCCCTGCTTCCCTTTTAGTCTTTGGGTTAAGAACAATAGCCTCCCACCCTCATCAGCCAACAACAGAAATACTTTGGGAAAGGCTAGCATCTGGCCACACTAGCAACTGTGCTTTCAGGAAGCCTGGTAATGCTCTGAGAACAGCTTGAAAAGGCACCTCTCTGGACAGTCACTGAGAAAAAAACCCAGAGAAATTGTAGCGGAGGTCCCAGGTATCAGAGTGGATTTCCTCTCGGCTGGTCTCTAGCAAAGGCTCCCATGTATTTTTTAAGTGTTTTTACACGGCTTTTCAGATAGGAAACAGGAGGATGAGTAAGAC
Source organism: Eulacestoma nigropectus (assembly GCA_013397775.1). NCBI lineage: Eukaryota > Metazoa > Chordata > Aves > Passeriformes > Eulacestoma > Eulacestoma nigropectus. Next base: position 275,280 of record VZTE01004039.1, on the reverse strand, counting down.
AGGCCCACTCTGGGGAACCAGAGACCATCTGCTTCCCTGCTATACCTGGAGTGCTGCTCGAGGGCTGTGGCTAGTGCTGGCTGTCATGCCTTGTGCCCAGCCAGCGCAGCATGTCACCAGTACTGCTGGTACAGAGGATATTGCCCTGGCACATCTTCTAACCCTGAGTTTGCCCTGGGGACTCCCTGAGTTTCCCAGGGCTATTTTGGGATGCTACAGAACTGAAAGTGCCACCTTTGTTCCTTAAGACGCGAATAAAAGGAACTAAGCCTGCTTAACTCTATTTTTAATCTGAGTTTCTACAATAAAAGGCAACCAGAAATTCACACCACATACTGACTTTTTTACAGACCAAAAGGCAATTCAGCCTTTCACTCCCACATACAGGTAAAATAAACCACACAGAGAACAACAGTGCCTACAAGAACTCTGATTGTGCTTACCATGGTGATGAAAAAGCCAATCTTCAGGTTTTTTTCATCCTGCATATGCTCAGCGTGTTTTTGCATGAGTGAAATAGCTACATTATGGGTTTTTGGGTCGTGATCTAGCACTTTGAAGAAATACTGAGGGTTTGTTGAAACTGCACCTGCTGAGAAAGTGTTAATAGGTTAACAGTAGGCACATAGATGTTCCAGCAGTAGCAAGACCTTATAGTGTAAGATCTTGCTTGTGTGGACCCAGAGGAACAGGTAGTCACTGCTCCAAGATCCTTTCAATACAACAGAGCACCATACTCTCCACATTAGCACTAGATGTTGAGGCATCTGGAGGTAAACTAATGGCACATTTATCATTTTAGAAATCTCTGGCAAAGTCACAGAAGTCATGTGGATTTCTCAACCCCCCTACATCTGCTTCACCTACACAGCACACTTTCCCAGCAGCAGAAAAGCAGTGACTCTTAATCAGGCACCTGCCCCAGTGGCTGAGCTGAAAAGGACTGTGGCTTTGAGATGATAAGCACATAGAAAAGGACAAAACAGTGCAAAGCTATTGTCTTCTTCTCTCCTGCTAGTGTTTGTGATGGAACACAGACAGAATGTCGAGCACCAGAGGGAAACAGCTGCTTCTTGGCCAAGGCTTTGGTTAACAGGAAGCATTCCTGATTAAAAAAAAGAGCAAGAGAATGCCCAAACTGGGGAAAAAGGACTGAGATGGCAGCAGACTTTAAGCCAGATCCCTGTGTTGAGTGGCCTTGAAAGCCGCAAATTAGAATGAATGTACTTGGACAGGAACTTTACTAGAGCGCTCTTGGAAAACAGAGCTCCAAGGAAAATGGCTCTGCCCACACACTCTCAGTTCAGCCCCTGCACCTCCTTGCTCAGTCCCAGCGACTGTGGTGTGCAGCAGCACAGGCACTGCTTTGTTATCACACCTGGTGGTCAGGTTAGGAGCAGGAGCCTGAAACCTGTAAGCAAACAAAACCTGTTTGCTGCTAAGTCAAGGATCGTCATTTGAGAAAAAAAGAAACCTCTTCACTGATCACATACTACCACCCTAGATTAAAAACATGGAGCCCAAATAGTGAAACAGCTGTAAAAAAAAAAAAAAAGAGAGAGAGATAAATTAAGATAAGATAAAAATGAAAAAAAAAAAAAAATACTACTACTGATTGGAGCTTACAATGCCAGAAGAGTTCTTGCACAGGCAGTAAAACCAATGGTTTTATCAGCTCAAAGACCTTTTTACCTTAAAAAAATAGAGCTTCATAGCACAATTTTTTCATTTCACATACATTTAATTTCAGAGTACTTTTTGCTCTGTAAAATCAACTGCATATTTGCCAGACCAGATTCTCTGATGAGGTCCCCAGTAACACCTACTGCAACTGGCTGAAAGAAGATATACAAGCTCATTTTGACTTGAAGAGCCCAGGGTTCCTAAATCACAAGTCTCCCGTTCTAACTCAGCAGCCAGTCCTGTTGCTTTGTTTCTGCCTGTTTAGCTGATAAGTGCAGTAATGGGAAAAGGCAGGCATTAACAACTGGCAATCAATACCTCTGCAATTCGGTGCTCAGAGTGAATGTTCCACTGGGAGCATCAGGGGAGAGGAGGGGACGACCGGGTGACTGCATTGAGCGTCCATTACCTGGGGAATAGCGGTTCCTTCTTGTGGGAAGGCCTGGGCTCCACAGGTCGGCGTAGCTGTTCAGAGACCACGTTGTGCAGTGCTCATCTCCAAAGTCCAGAAATGTTGGGGTGTTGTTACATATGTACAGCCATGAAAACTGCTCCTGGAAGTTTTCACAGGACATCCTGCAGAGAAGGAAGGAAGAAAATCTTATCATTCAGTTTAAGAAAGAAGAGCATTGCCAACAGGTCAAGGGAGGGGATCCTGGCCCTCTACTCAGCCCTGCTGAGGGACATCTGGAGTGCTGTGTCCAGTTCCAGGCTCCTCAGTGCAAGAGAGACATGGAGCTCCTGGAGAGGGTCCAGCAGAGGGCTGTGAAGACGATCAAGGGACTGGAGCATCTCTCTGATGAGGAAAGGCTGAGGGAGCTGGGCCTGCTCAGCCTCAAGAAGAGATGACTGAGAGGGGACCTCATCAATGTCTGTCAGCATCTATCAGAAGGGAGGGGTCGGAGGTTGGACCAGGCTCTGCTTGGTGATGCCAATCAACAGGACAAGAGGCAACAGGCAGAACCCGATGCACAGGAAGTTCCACCTGAATATGAGGAAGAACTTCTTTACTGCACAACTGACCACACATGGAACAGGCTGCCCAGAGAGGTTGTGGAGTGCCCCTCAGTGGGGATATTCAAAAACCATCTGGACACAATCCTGTGCCACGTGTGCTCTGTGATAACCCTGCTTGAGCAGGGAGGTCGGAGCAGATGACCCACTGTGGTCCCTTCCAGCCTGACCCACTCTGTGATTCTGTGAAGACACCAGTCAGGCATCCACATTCACCCCCATGTCTTTAAAAGGGGATTGCTGAGAGCACTGCAGGCACCTGCTGGCTGATACCTTGTGGAAGAGGTCAGCTCTCAATGCATTTTGGGCTGCCCTAACTGCCCCTAATGCCCCAGGGTAAACCACAGAGCGTGTTCAGGGGTATCTTGATGGAGCCCTGCCACCTCCAGCACACCTCTGCCACTGTCCCTTGCCTTTGTTCCTCCACAGTGTTCTGTCCCACACTCATGCTTCACTCAAGACTCAAGTGTGTACTTCAGGCTCACCTGCTGTTGCCCTGCTTTCCTCAGAGCCTCACAGGGCAAGTGTGCCCTTTCTGAATAATTGTTTTTTCTAAGGGACAGCCCACGCATGGCTAAGCTGTATCTGAGAGCAATCAGAGGCAGTGAAAAACCACAAGCACCTGCAGAGCAGTCAAGTGCACAAGCTCAGTGACCTGCTTAGCCAGCTGTCCCCTTCAAGCATCTGTCAGCCCAAGGTTCAAACCACACACTTTATGAGGAGAGGCAGTGTGACAAAATGACCAGGTCTCAGGGGGCTGGATTTTTACTTCTCTCGCTTTTCATTTTTTTTCATCAGCCTGTTACTTAATCTTGGCCAACTCCACTTTTTCAGGTCTTGTTTCCTCTGAAACCACGGGGTCAGGACAACCTCCAACTTGCTGTTTGCACACAACTAACACAGGGTGCCTTGAGCCACCACCAAGAACAGAGAAGTGCCAAAACTACTTTTTTCATAATGAAGGCGAACAGAAAACCTGGCAGACAAAGGATCAATAGGGAAATACCAGAATTCTCCATCATCCTTATTTCTGAGGAGGGCTTCTCTGTATTTGGGCTCAACACGGTCCCATTGAGGAGAGCTGCAAAAAAGAACAAACCAACAAGATGTGAGGGCACAATTTTTCATCATTGGCCCATTTCTCTAACCAGCCTGTCAAGCCATGAGGGATCAGGAGAGGTGAACAAACTGAACATTGGGAACAGGACTTTGCTTGATACCTTCATAGCCAAGGCCAGCAAATAGAGCTCTGTGCCTTTGTTGTGCCTGAACTGCCCACCCTGGGGTGAGGACTCCTGCCCCCCTGGCCTGGTCACTTGTCCCTGTGCTGGAGAGGTTAGTGAGGCACCAAGGCATAGCACTCTGAAGCACTGATATTACACTGACATGTAGAGAGCACGTTACCCAGTCAAACGTGTTGTCTCAAAGCAGCATGTTTATAATTAAGCGATAATTGTATTTTCTGCAGAGTTTAAGATAAATAAACAGCACGTGAATCAATAATTTATTGATCTGTGCAGCTTACCTGTGAATGTGCTACTGACATTTCAATTACAGTTAGGATTGTAGTTCACCCTTCCAAAAGGAAGGGAGGATGCTGTCTGAGCAGAGAGCTGTTATCCCAGCCTTAGACACGTCTGCACAACCCACCAACCCTTCCAGATGCAACACTCTAGCCTGACTTTTCTCAGCAGAGTAGTTGTGTGTGGTCCCAGCAACAGGGAGGGATGGGACACTATTAAATAACCTAAGAGTGGCACAAGAACATCTCTCTAGTCATGGAAACACTGATGCAACTCCAAAAGGAAAACTAAAATCTATTTATTTACAAAACACTGTTGCAGTCTATATCATTCCTTCCCTTAGGAAGGAGATGTTAGATTATCCACACAAGCAGCAAAGTGGTCCTTGCATCCCCAAAGCTGCATGCAGGATCCAGAAGTTCAAACCATTCCCTGGCACTTTGCCTTTGCAATAACCAAGGACCCTTTCTGTCCCTCTGTGTTCAATACTGCCCTGCTCCATGGACTCGTCTAACCATCTTCTTCCCAGAGTCAGACTCATGGGAGGAGGAGGAAGAGGAGGAAGGTGGATGCGTGATTGATGCAGGAGAATTCAGTAGATGCAACCAGCCAGCATCTAGGGACATGGTCAGAGCTTACTCCAGGAAATAAGAACTCTTTCATCCATGACTGATGTAGAATTATGCACTGGGTAAAATGCATACACATAGACAAGAAGGGATACCTGAGCCTAGAGAGGCTGCATTAATTTTCCCTGGATTGGATTTCTATGCAGATGGAAATAATGCTTAAAATGAACTGATTTGGAAATACACGTTTTGTTAAAATTGGTGCAAGGCAGAGGTTCTTATAAAAGATTGACTCTCCATGACGTTAAAGCTTTAAGACCCTACTCATCACTCCAGGGCCCCTTCCACTCCCCATGGCCCCACGGATTCCAGATCCTGATGATATGTTTCCAGCCATTCTTGTAGGGGATCTGTAAAGAGGAAAGAAAAACAAACTCAGTCACAGCTTTTCATAATTGTGATATTCAGTGAGGAGAAGGGTAATAAAATGGATCTTTCTCTACACCTTAGAGACCAGGTTTAACCTCTGATCTCATTTTCCCAGCAGCGAAAAACCAGTGCCTTCTACATTGCAAAGGAACGATGTGTGAGAGAAAACCGCGCCCATTTTGCTTTCCTGAGGATAGTGAATAGCTGACACAGAGAGAAGCAGCAGCATTCCTGTCACACTGCATGAATTCAACAGCCTTGGGAAATTCCAGTGCCTAATGCTGCACATCTGATGTTGTGAGTCAGCAAAGGCAGAGACTTTGAGGAACGAGGTCACCAGACTGCCTGGAGTGAAAGCCAACAGTCAGCACAGAGAGCTGATGATAAACAGAATCTGTGGGTCTGTATCTACGGCACTGTGGTTTGCAACACCTGGGGTTTCTGGTGCTTTCCTCCTTTTGCTGCCACTGATTTAAGTCAGAGGCAATTAACTTTTGCCAGTGAATGGTGGAAGTGGAAAGGAGAAGCAAACCTTTGTTTTCTGGCTCTTGTTATACACACAGGCGGTGTTGGAAACAATACTATGGCAGTCTCTTCCCAGGCAAAGGCCCAGCCTCTAACCATTTCCCCTCAGGACAACCCCTTGGATGCCTTGGCACTGCTTAAAGTGGGGCAAAGACTGTTTCTCCTCTCTGCGCACACCAGGAGCAGCAGGAGGCTGGAACAGCCTGCTTCCCCTCCAACAGAACTGGGGACCCTCCTGCCCCTGCCCTGCAAAGACACAGCTGGGGCCTTCTCTGGAGCTTGGCAACCCCCATCTTTCCATTCCGTAGCCCCTTGGCTACAAGCAAGTGTCCTCCAAGAAGCAGCACGCTGACTGTGATGATGGCACCAAGCATGCCATGGCACAAGGGGACATGAACCAAAGCCAAGCTCACACAGAAAACCGACAGAGAGAGACGGATAAGGGAGAAAATAGCTTAGGGAAAGCAACATCCCCTTTCCAAAGTGCTTTAGGTTCCAAGATTCAAATGTGTTGTAGCTATCTTGCTTGACAGCATAGCTATTGTTTGGCTTCCTTCCTCACTGTTAACTCTCCCTGTGTGCACTACAGCTTACTGGGCTAAGCCATGTTCTGACTTCTGGCTGTAAAAAATCCTTAATTTCTTTTGATCCATGTGATAAATTGGTTCTCAGATCATCAATATTAATATCCAGCCAGGAGCAGTTCTGCATGAGTACAACAGCTTTAAAAGACGGAGAAACACTGTTCTTGAACCAGCGATTTACTTTTCACACAGTGATTTTTGGCAGCTTGTGATTGAGCTGAACAAATGTAGATTTGCATCATATGACAAATCCCACAATTCCAGCCAGTGCTTCTACTTCCATTTGAAACAGAAAAGCACATTTTTTAAGAGTCAGCATGGAATGAAAATCTCCAGAAATGTTGTATTTGCTGCTAAAGTGTCCCAAAACAAAAGTAAATTCACGCTGCATTTTCCATTAGAAAACATTATGTATTCGGATATCCTCCCTCTTTTTGTTGTGCCAGAATCCTTCCATCTCTTGGAATTTGAACTGTGTGCTTTTAACAATCCCTCTTAAGTGTGAAGCTAATTCAAATCACTCTGACTGGAACAGCAGTGCAAACTGCCCTGTAGTGGATCATCAGTACAAGATCTCCAGGCAGGAACAAGTCCCTGATCTCACCTTCACAGCTCCTGTGACGGTGTAGGCGTGACCCTGTACAATCCCATTCCTCAGCTCTATGTTCCTCCTTGCCTGCAGAAGAGAGAAAGCACAGCCTTTAGCTCTCTGCCACACTGTAAAGACATAGCCACCAGCTCCCAGAACTGACATTTGCCACGGCGCTAAACAAAGCCTCGCGTTTGACCACAGCAGTATCTCAGATACTGAGATCCTCCGCAGGAATGTGACTGTTGTTCCCACTGCAGCCATAAGCAAGGCAGGAAAATTAACAAAGCTACAGATCTACACTTCTTTGCAAGTTCTTCCACTGCAGAATGACCTGGACTGGGTGACTTGCAGTCAGACTGGGGGACTGCAGAACTTCCCTGCCACTCACGGCGCAGTGTCAGCCACCCGAGCCGAGGGAATAGTCCTTGGCTTGTTTGCAGCAGCCAAGCTTCATGTCCTGAGGAAGCAGACACCACAGCAGCAGTGTCACACACTTTGCTGTCACATGTCACACGCCGTAAGGGAAGCCTTGGAGACATTTTATCAAAGGTACTTGCTATCACAAAGCCTTTTGCAACTTCCCACCATTAATACCAGTAGCCTGCAAGCCACCATGAGATAATTGCATCCTCGGCCTTGCCAGAGCTGATTGCAAAGTTACAAGGCCGAAATCGGGCCTGCTGCAAGAGGACACCACTCTACTGCAGTGGAATTAGCCAGGAGAGAAGCCACAGCCCCCTCTCTGACAGAGCAATCTATCTACACCTGCCCAAATGCCTTTACATTCCTCATCAAATAACCTCATCTACTTTCTGCTGCCAAGATCCCTTCAGGCATCCATAAACTGTAACTATTTTACAGAGTGATTATGGACTTCCTTTTCCACTCCCAAGAGCAACCTTTGTGCAAACACAGTAAACCAAGAGAGGCATGAGACTGGCCCTGTAACTCACCTGGCCTGAGGTGCTGCACCCCATGAGGCACCGGGATCTGTCAGCTGCTTTCAAGATCTCCTCCAGCTCAGGAGGTGGATCCTTCAATGAAAACTGCACTTGGACTCCACCTGTGAGGTCTACTAAAGCATCCGAAAGGTAGCCTCCATTCAAGTTCTGGTAGGAGCCCCGCAACCTATGGAAAAATTTAAAAGGATTTAAAAAAAAAAAAAGGAGAGAGAAGTTCATTAGTCCTTACACTGTGTTTTCATAAACAATGCACAGTGCTTGCTTTAAAAATGAACATGTGCATCGAGCTGGTGAGCACAGGGGAGCCCGGGGCGTGCAGACATTGTGGCCAGGTAATGAAAGGAAACGTGATCGAAATACTTGGCCAGGCACAACGCTTGCCTTGCAGGAGGAATGAGACATGGGCAGCTTTTCCTCTGTATTCATCCCCATCTGAGGCAGCTGTCCAGAGCCATGTGGCACTGCCAGAGACAGTGGAAAATAATAAGGTGCATCTCGTGCCAACACAGGCATTTTAGGGAGATGAGCTGCATCTCATCTCGAAGCATCCAGTTTTCTTTTTCTGAACAGGAAGGGAGCCAAGGGTGACTAGTTCAATTGGATGTTTCAGATCAAATGGAGCTGAACTGTTGGTTTCTGCATCATACTTATTCAGGACTCTTCATAAAAATGGCCAGAATTCCTTTTGTAAACGAGAAAAAGGAAAAGAGAGGTGAAGGTATTTACCCATGCTTCCAGGGCAAGGCAGAAAAGAGTTCTCAGCTCTGTTCCCAGTTCACTCTACTAGAGCGCAATAATAGGATAATAATTTAATATTGCCAACACAGTCCTTGTTGTTTTTATCGTGTGGTTTTTATTGAGACAGCAAATAAGCTGGAACATGCCGTACTTAGAGCAGGTAGAGCATGCTGTTAAACCTCACCATACACACTGTATTTAATGAATGTAATCAAATGAAGTCTGCAGCTAATTGTATTTTGAAGAGTTGTCCTTGTCCTACACTGATGAAAAGAATTTGTCTTGGGCACTGGGGAATAACTTCTCAAATGGGAATCTCATAAACAGCATTGCTTGCAACTTTAATTTAATAGAGGTTTGGTATGCATTGTAATTAAAATCTTATGCAGCAAATTGATACTGAATCCTGAGACAACTTTTCTGAGATATCTCAGGGCAAAATGCATCCTGCTCCTGAGTCGCTCTCACACTGCTTTAACATTTGCTTATTCCTGACCAAATCTGCCAAAACTATTACCTCTTTTCTTCATCTCCGCTTCACCACATTGCAAACGTTACACCAGCTTCAGGTACCAAGTGCCAGCCCTTCATACCACCCCTAACACAGGACTTTTTCTTCAGCCTTTTTAATAATGGGAAATGGGCAAATGCTAAGGGACCACAATCTGACCCCTTCCCTCCCCAGAGGATTTTTTAAAATTATCATCTCTTTATTAGGCATTATTTACCCTGCGTACTCTGGGGACCTCAGCTACAAGTCAGAGCTCTCTGTGAAGTGAGAGCTGATCAGAGAGTCCTAGGAGTGCATGTGTTGTGCCTGGGCATGTTCTTCAGTCATGCTTCCTCTCACTGCCTGCTCCAAATATCCATGTGATCTTTGATTAGTGACTGTAAACACAGGTAATCCGTGCTTTGACTCTGCAGTTTTAAACAGAGGACAACACGGAAAGAAAAACAGAGGCAAAGAAGTTTGCCTACAGTCAGGAGATTCCAGGCCCTTTTGTGTCACCAATCATTGCCCTGTTCATTTCACTTCTCAGGCATTAACACCCCATAGTTGAACTGGGTATATTTAGGATTGGGTACATTTAGGTCTAACCCAAGACCAACATCTCCGGTTTATGTTGGCCCTAAGTTTGCTGCAGCCATGGTTCCCTGCACAAGCACAGCACCACACAGGCAGCTGTCAGCCCGAACTCCTCCCTGTGTGCTTTGCACAAGGCAGAGGGTGAAACCACCCACAGAAAGCATTCAGCCCTGGGTGGGAGAATAGACCAGGTATATTTACTTGGCATATGCTTTTTCCAGCAAGGATGGCCAGAATTCATTTGAAGTTCGGGGGTGTACAGACAGGTATCTTCCATTTAGGAGAGGCAGCCGGTCATCTATCACTACATCCACCCATTCTCCATATTGCCAGAACTGGAAATAAATAAAATAAATAAAAAAATAATTTTTTTTTTTAAGAGAGAAAGAGACAAAATAAAATAATGAGCCTCTTTTAAGCACTAATGTCCATGCCAAGAAAAAGCCTCCTGAACTAGCACAGGAATTAACCTAAAGCATGGATATGTGCAAGTTCTCTCCCAAACTGCTTCAGGCTAATGGTGCACATTGTTAAACAAGCTACCAAGTGGCTGGATTTCCCAGTGGCAGGGCAAGTCCTTGGGGAATATAGCTAGTCCTGCAATCAGTGGGAGGAGAGATTCAACATGGGGAATATGCTAATATTCTCGGGCGATAGCAAGGTGTCAAGGAGATAAAGAATGATCACGCAGGTGGATTCCATGAGCCTCACTCCTCAGCCACACTTGGATTTTCCCCCACAGCACAGCTCTTGGCCAGAGACCCTCTGTCAAGATCCAGCCTCTACATTTTCTTTCCTCTGTGTTTCAATTAGGACTCTGACATGCTGTCATGGATGGAGACAGTGTAGTGACTAAAGACTGTTTTGAGGTGTTATCCATCTCCTTGATGGATGAGAAGGACACAGGCAGTCTCTCCAGCATGTGGACAGAGCAGGTGTTCCTCCAGCTGATCCAGCTGATGAAACTTTTCAAGAGAAAAGACAGGAATAGAGATCTGTGGGGATGAACTAAAGGAGCCATTTCCAGAGTCATTAGCAGATTAATGTAGCTTAGCATGATTCGAAATCATAAGAGGCCAAGCTCTTATTTGCAGTAATGCTAAGGACTTCAGTGGAAGTATGCCAGCAATAGATTTAGTCTAGCATGATTTTATTTCAACAGCTTCGGTCAATGAAAAACCCCAAAATGAGCTGTTCTGCTAGAAAAGCACAAGACCAGATCTGCCCAGCAGCAAAGCAGCTTACAGACTGCTCAGCAGAAAGCAGGTCTGATCCTACATTCTGCCTCACCCAGGCCTCTCCCTTCCTACATGAGTGGTGGCAGGAGGTGGCAGGGTTGGAACCTCTAACTTGAGCTCCAGGACTGATTGGAGGCTTCTCCTTGATTTTGGCAGGAGGGGGGTTGTGGAAAAGCCTTCCACTAGCCGTCCTCTGCCCGAAGGAGAGGCAGGCAAAAGGACTGCCCAAAAGGAGCTGTCCTTTCAGTCACCTAAGGAGCTCTTCTGTCACCAGCCAACACCTATGAGCAGGTCTGTATGGAGAGAAGGTGTGACATCCAGCCACACCTCCCCACGGTGCTTCATGTGCAAACACAACAGGTAAATGAGAACACACACAACTCGCTGTAGGGATTAATGCAGTTCAAACCCACTGAGTGCTATCTTTCCAAAAGTCAAGTTCCTCAGCCATGTTTGGTAGGGAGCTCAAGCTTGGAGGCCATCTGAATGCAGCACTGTATTTTTTTTCAGCAGGATAAAGGGAGCTGCTTTGTCCTGGCTGTCACAGACTTCCAGATGGTGGTCTCATCTGAGCTCACAAGGATGGGAAAAGCCACAGTGGGAATGAGAAACCTCATGGGAAGTCCTAGAGTGTTCTGGAAGTGCAAGAGTGGTCTAGGAGAAGCCATTCTCCTGCCTTCAGAGAAGGTCCAAGCCTTCACTTCTTGGTTTGAATCTGGCTTAGTGAAATTTCTTTATACCCCTTTATGGGATTTAAGTACTGCAGCTGTGAAGGTGGCAGTAAATAAAGAATCGCTATTTAGGCAGGATGCAAAGATGGAAGTTCTTCGCTTCCACATTTATGATAAGCCTTTTAAATCAGGACTTTATTTTCCTGGTATTAAGAGGAGGGAAAAGAAATGGACAGTTCCAAGATGATAACAACATATCTAGGGTTCTGATGGTCAAAGGGGGAATGCTGTTATTTTGCCTTCTTTTTTCCTTCCTGGACAAGGGTCTTAGAAAAATCCAGTTCAGGAATTGAGCAAGGAGAAAAACCCATAACTATCAACTAACACCAACCTTTTGTATGGTGTTAAAAAGCACTTCTAGGATGTTTCCTGAAACTGAGTTCTTGACCACTTATGGCCTTTAAAGATTTCATCTGGTTCTTCCTGAGAGCAGCAACATTAACACTCAGGGAAGATCCCTCCAGTTCTGAGTTGATGCACTGTGCAATAACCCCCTATAGTCCCTGGAGAATATTTCTGGGTTTTTCCCAAGTTGAGCTGCTGCTCCTCACTGTCACAAGGAGTGACACACTGCCTCACGGCTTCTGTGGCAGAGAAAGTGATTCCTACACAAACATGGGACTAACTTAATCCCTGGGGAAATAACATCACTGTAATTATTCCCTAGATGAAAACACAACTCATCTTAACTACAGCTGATGGAGTGCTTAACACCCTTGACTCTTGCAGCTGAACAGCTCATGCTGTACGGGAACACTGGAGCAGCCCTTTGTATTCCTGAGAGGCAACATGCTCCACTTCCAAAAAGGTGGAGAAAAAGTTATAAGCTAAAATTTTTGTATTAGCATGTGATATGCCTTGTTTGTGATTCTTCACTGAACTGAGGACTGGTGGCTTAGCCTGTGGATGGCAGTAAAATATCTTTGATGGAATAATTGAAAGGCATTGCAGAGAAGCATTTCCATTCAGAGGAGCTTTCTCAGGGTTTATTGCTCAAGGAAAGCCAGAAACAGTTGCATTGATTTGCAGATGAGATGACAGGGAGAACATTTTCAAATACTGTAAGGTATTTATACTGCTTAAGATTTAAGGATTGCGCCTAACTAATCTTTTCAAAGCTCCCATGAAAGACAATCTAGCTTGCATCCTTTTAATGTGTTTTAAGCAGACTGGTGTCCCCTCAGCTGGTTTCTCTCATACAGTGTGGCTCTGTATGCTGGAAATGGGCCAAGATAGAAACATCTGGTATTCCGAGGAGCAGAGGAACAGAGCAAAATTTAGACTGTCCACAAGATAATCCCCCTGGTGCTGCTCCACAAGAACCTAGGAGGTCAAAGAAGTCTCACTGCCAGAGCTCTTTGTTTGGTGCTGAACTGCATAAAACAAAAGAGATTTGTGAAATAAGGGGGATGAGCAATGGCTGGGTTTATACTGATTCTCTCCACATCCAGTTTAGCTTCTAGAGTTTAATGGTGCTGCAAGCTCTTCTAATCCCACCAGATATTTGTTTGACTCAGATACAAGCAAGCAGAGCCTGCCAGTTGCTACCCGAGTCACCCTCCTGGGAGATTCTGACAATTTTAGGAGTTGGTAGAAAGTGAGATTTACTAAAAAGCCTTGTTCCTCTCTCTGAAACAAATCTCTTTTCAAAATATCAAAAGCCTGTTCCTCTGATCTGTCTCCAAGGATTTGTAATTTCCAGCCATTTCAACGAGCTAAAAGGGCAAGGTGAAGTGGGGAGACAGAAAATGAGCCCAAATAGATAGTGCAGGTGAGATGACAGCCATAACAGACTGCCCAAATCAAAGCAGCCACCAGAATGCCATCTACAACTCATATGTACACAAATCTATCTGAACAGCTGGTACCGCTACCTTTGCAGTCATAACTTTCGGAAAAGGGCATCAAATTCCCTGAAGTGCAATTGCACCACCTGGAGCACAAGGAATCGTTAAAAAATTCAGGATTTTCTGCAAAATTCCGAGCTGGGAGTCAGCACTGAAGAACCAAAGCATTCAAGGATGTTGAGATGTGGGGCTGCAGCTTGGACCCCTATGCAATCCAACCAGCCAAGCTCAAGTGGTACCAACACCACGGGGAATACATACCCGGAAATGAAAAATCCCAGCATAATCGTCCTGGAATCCTTGGTCCTTCGGTAAAACATTTTCCAAAAATTGTTTTCGCAGTGTCAAGGAGCCCAGGGCAGCCAGCATCCAGCAGTCACCTCAGGGGAGGGAAGAATCCAGTGTATTCAGTCAGTTACTCACTGCTGTTGGTCATAGCTAACTCTTTAAAAAGAGAGTGGGCTACAATCTCTAGGACATCCAAGAACCACTTTGCCAAAAGCAACCAACATTCTTCTGTCTCCTTTTCCCCTTCCAAAATGCTGAAGCACTACCCAGTATTCACCAGCAACGTCCACTGGGAACCCTGCTGTCACCCAGCCATCCTTTTCTACTTTCAGGCTGCTCCCATCCTTTGCAGTCATGTTGAGACTTGCAGTCCAAAATGCTCTTTAGGAAACCTTCAGACTCCTCAGTGGACTGGGAAATGGGAAGGCATTTCTTTCTACATGGGAGCAGAGCTGCTCCCAAAGACAAACATGGTCCAGGAGTATAACATGGAACTGACACAGCGTGCAGATACGTACTCTGATACTGGGTGAGTATCAGAGGAGTTGAACAGAAATATCCACAGGAAAGAAAACACTGACAGTCAAACAAAGACATTAGGACGGAAAGAAAATTCAGCTCCTACACCTGTTGGAGCTGTGCCTACTTAACCACTTAGACTTAGCTGCGTTTGACCCTTGCACTTGAAGCATCTGCCTGATCTCAGCTGGACCTCCATTTCTATGCCTGGCCTTAGACAGAAGGCAGATGCCAGACAAAAGTAACAAAGATTTGAGCTGCTGCATTTGGGAATCCTGTTAAATATCTGCAACAAGTTGTGTGTGGACTTGTGCCAGTCTAGACTGACCTGCACTGATCGTTTACTGCAGCTACCGTGGTGCACATCTTCCCACCAAGCACTCAGAACACGGCAAAGCAGTCACGGGTTATTGCTTTGTGCACATCCCTTCCAAAACACGAATATAACCTTACCTATTTCTCCTTGCATGATATCAAATCTGCTAACTCCATCCATGATTAAATGAGGGTTTCTCTGAAGTTCCTGGAGGAAAGAAAATGCAAAGAACAGTGTGAGTACCCAGCCTTTGCCAGCAGTGTGTTCCTGCCCCTTGAAGACCTTGCCTACCTTTTCCACATCCAAAAACTGGCTTTCTTGAGCCCTGGTGTTTTGCTGCCTGCCACCAACAAAACCAGAGGAGATACTCAAGAATATTCTTTAGTCTGCTCAGATATTCCTAGGGACGGATTCCTAGGGATGGGTGCTCCCTGAATTTTCATTTGGGTTTCTCTAATTCTACTGACCCCTTTTAGAGAGGGCTCTGAGCCTGGCTGTGAAATCATGCGGTTTCCTGGGGCACAGAGGGGCAGAGACACACAGGTCTCCAAGCAAAGTGGAACAGGATCCATCCTTCAGCTCAGCAGTGGGTCTGGGAGCATTTTACACTCTGAGCCTTTTGTGTTTCCATTCAGGTCTAATACAGGTCAGCCTAGGCTGCTTTTCTTCACTCTGGTGAGGAAGATATAGAAAGAGAGCTTAATCTCCGTCTGCAAAATCCCATAGCCCTGGATGACATTTTTGATTCAGGGAGAATTTTCCTTGAGAGTCTTGCATGGGCAGTGAAGGGGGAAGCACTTCAGAGCTTGGCTTTGCACACAGAAATGTGAACCATTCTCCCAGCTGTGTCTGCTATTGGCCTGGGATATCTGAGTGCTCAGGAAGGAATGGCCTCAGCATCCCCCAGGAGTACTCCCTGGCACACTCCAACGGGGTGGGTAAGGCTCTGTTCTGAAAGAGCAATCAGCCTGAAATAGGCAAGTCATCACACATGTAAGAAAACAAAGAGATAAAAGGAAGAAAAAAAAGATCCTGGTAAGAAACATAATGCAGCAGCTCTTCCTTGAACAGGCCCTGGCATTCCTTCTCCCCAGCTGATCTGACATGCTGCACAAAAATGAGACCAGCTCACAATGTGACTCATGACTTGCACGGTTGCGTGAGCTCAGCATTAGCAAATGCTGTCAGCTTTCTGAAATGGCCTCACAGCGATCAAACCCCTCTAAAAAGTTTCCCTGTCAGGAAAAGATGCAATGCAACGTCACTGCTCCAGGCTGGTGGGCAGATCATTCTCCCATAGCACTGCTGACGTGGGGGAAAGCAGCCTCAGCAGGCAAATTCCTTGAGAGATCCTGTCCTACAGCCATCCCTACCTATCCCAGGACTTTGGGGATTTGCAACAAGAGGTTTACCCATGGCATGGGAGCAGGCCGAAGGTGTGTGGCCACCAGCAGCAGTGCTTGCTCGTAGTATAGGGAAGCAGCAGCACTGAGCCCTTCTCCTTTCCACTCTACATCCATCCCAGCTTTATCTTCTCCCTATCCTCTACTTCCTAAAGCAATATGTGCCCCTCACCGGGGTGAACTTGAAACTTTCCACAAGCCAGAAAGATTAAACTGCATGGCAAGGCTCTGAACTTGCCTGTACCTTTGTGTGTGTCTGTCTTGCCAGTAGTCATCCCAGAAAACCAACAGCATAAAGGAATGGGTATTTTTGTTTCTCCCATTGTTTCTGAGGGCTTTGAAATCTTAGTTGCCAGAAGGAGGGTGGCTAGTGCACAGCTGCCATGGGGGTATGCACCATCCAGAAGCATGAGCCTGAAATTAATGGGAAGACAGCTGAGTCTTTATGGGATCTCCGAGGAAAGGGCTGATGCTGTGCTCCATGCCAGAATGCTAGAGCTAATAAGTGCTCCGTGGATCCTGCTAGCCTGTTTTGGAGACTGGCTGAAAAGTCAGCCCATTAGATGCCTCACCAAACATTCTATTGCCCACCAAGGTGCTCGACTCCCCAGTGAGCAAAGGGGGATGAGCTGAGTCATTAGGCAGGTTCCTTGCCGAGAGAAACCAGTAATTTAGTCTAAAACCAGAAAAGACATAATCTGATATCAGCCCCAGCCAACACGCCTCGACTGTGCACAGAGACATCTCTGTGGCTGTCAGAGGGAACACTCCAACATGGTGTTCCCACCACCCACAGCACACCAAGCTCTGCTTCCAGGATTGTGCACTCCCCACGGGTTCTGGGGCAATAACTAGGACACAATACAGAGCGTGTTGTTTCCACTAGCCAGGGGAACGGGATGCTCAGCAGCTGTCTGAACTCACAGAGGGCTCCTGCCAGAGCACAGAGAGGACCTAACTGGGACAGCTGAAATGCTTTGGAAATCTGGACCTTTTCAACCAGGAGGAAAGGACATCTCCAATTAGCTCCTCTTCCTTCAAAGGCAAGAATACAGCAGTCATAAACCACCATGTTGTCCATTATTGCAAAGCACAGCTAAACACATAGTTACCACTGCACAAGATGTGCAAGCCTCACTGTTTCCTACTGCTCGAGTTGCATGGCAAAGAGAGAAACCACAGCTTCAACTATAAGTCTGTCCAGACGCAGTGCCCTCTTTCACTGAGAAATGATGAGGCTTTGTGGCATTATTCCTGAGACTTTTCAGTTTTAGCTGGAGGGGGAAAGAAGACGGAGCTCAGGGAGGCACGTGGTCTCTTCTCAGAGTATCTACGAGCCCAGCAGTGAAGGCAACCATATGGGTTGCAAGTCAAGCACTCTGCCTGAACTCATGCCCCCAGGACAGGGCTCTCATCACTCGCTTTCCCTGGCCCACTGAAGACTTCATTATGTATTCAAAAGGAAAGAGAAGCTCAAGTTCAAACCAGTTCATCCTCTAGAGCATGGTCTTACCACAGAAGTACTGTTCATCTAAAGGGCAAGATGGAGAATTAATCTGAGAGGTGGAAGGAAAGTGTCCTGTACATGCATTTATCTCTAAATCTCTTTTTATAATTGCTTGAAATTTTTAGGGAAGAACAAGTCCCCAGAAGGAGCTGGAGGTGAGTAGTGTAGATGTAGACCACATGCAGACATGCAAAGGACACATTTTGTGAAAAATTGGAAGCCTGAGGTGGGATTTCCCAGGCAGTGTAAGCCAGTCTGGCTGCAGGCTGCTGTGACCAGGTGCTGGCCACTTTCCCACACATTTCCCCACTGGCCCAGCATGATCCTGAGTGCAGCCACAAGGCCACTGAGGGTTAAGAGGCTGGACCTGACTGTTTGCAGAGCCACCTCCTGGTCAGTTCACCTTCACCCTAAAGTAAAATCCCAGCCCTGCTTCTGTTCCTGCCACAGGTCCCCATCTTTCCCTTCAGCTACACTTGTGTTGCTCCCCCCTGCTAGAGCTCCACCATCCTCACACATCCTGCCATCATGAGTCATGGTGCTCCCTGTTCAACACACACAAATTATGACAAATAAAAAGGCTGCTATTGATTGAAAGCCAAACTGTTCTCAGCTGGACAAATGTTAATTCAGCAGCACTGCTGTGCCTGTAATAGTGCTGCTCTGGACTGAGAAGCAAACACGGTACTACAGTTCTCTGGGCTGAAGGCACTGCCCAGCAGTGTGCTGAGAAGGGGTCGGTCACACCGCTGTCATACATCCCATAACCACAGGGAACCTCCACAGAAATTACATAGTTGGAATAACAAGGGAGGGCAGAAAAAAGGACAAAGTTGTGGAGGGTCTGGAGCACAAATCTTAGGAGAAGTGGATGAGGGAGCTGGGTTTTTTAGCCTGAAGAAAAGGAGGCTCAGGACGGTGGCTCTCTACATCTGCCTGAAAGGAGGTGGTAGCCAGGTAAGAGTCAGTTTCTTCTCCCAGGTAACAAGTGACAGAACAAGAGGAAATGGCCTCAGGTTGTGCCAGAGCAGGTTTATGTTGGATATTAGGGTAAATTCATTCACTGAAAGGGTTGCCAAGCACTGGAACAGGCTGCCCACGGAGGTGGTAGAGTTGCCTCCCTGGAGGTATTTAAAAGACATGCAGATGTGGCACCTGGGGACTTGGCAGTGCTGAGTTAATGGCTGGACTCCATGATCTTAAAGGTCTTTTCCAACCCACACGATATAAGCTGTGCTGGGCCACACCAAAGATCCGGCTTACAATGACTTGTCTCCAACAGACTGGAGAGGGAGAGGATAACTTGAGGAAGGGGCGGTCAACAGCTAACTCATGTAAGCACAGTTAATTATTAGAAGACAGCAAATGTTAATTCAGACAGCAAATGTTAATTCCGAAGCCAATTTGCCCTAATCTTGTCAAGATAAGGGGGACAAGGATCATCTCAGAAACTGCTGAATCATTCCTCAAAGGACTACGCATGCCCCGGGGAGAGAGGTGAAAAGTGCATTGTGAGGAAGACTACTAATCTTCATCAGAAAGACCCCTGAGGAAGAAGAGGAGCCTTCCTCAGTGCGACCACCAGGACACGCAGCACATGCACATATGCTAATGCTATTAATGACTTCCGAGAAATAATTTGTATACCCACACCTGTCCCAAAGAATGTGATGAATATTCACGATTTAACCCATAACACTGTGTTGTGGGGAGTACCGGGGTGTGTGTTAGGAGGAGCGATCCCCCACACCCGGCGCGCCGAATAAAAGCAAATACCCGCTTCTCTGACTCTGTCTCTGAAGTGTCTCCTGGCCCGGTTTGAGCGATTCAAACTGAGCAAGCCAAAATTAATAGGAAAAATCAGACTACTCTCAAGGGGTTTGCTCGCACTGACAGAACTCAATTCCCTGCTTTACAGCAGCATAGCTCAATTCTTAATTGCATGATTTCAATACAAATGCATTGGTTGCTTATAAAAGCCATGCTCTGCTCCAGCTCTCTTTTGCAGTGGAAGAATGAGTTCACCAGACTCTACATAGGTGGGGGAGCCCAAAAATGTGAAAGCTAAGTCCTGCTGGAGGATGGAGTGATGTTAACAACCAGATAAAACCAGAAAACAGCTCATATTTTACCTGAAACCTGTTTGCTTTGTGTGGCTCACTGCTAAAAAACAGTCATTGCAAACAAAGGAGGCAAAGACAAAGGAGGTGAACAAGGGAGGTAGTCCTGGGTACCCGGAGCCTTGGAGAGGCAGTTTCCTTAGAGGTCTTGGAACCTCCCCCTGAGACCATGCAGTACAAGCTGAAAGTGCCAGGGTGTTACCAACTACCCTCCAGCCACCACAGCTGTATAATCCTGCCTGAGACCCCCTGGCCTGAGAAACAGGGAAGCAGGGGAGCCAGCAGACCATCACAGCAGCGCTGCTTTCCAATCCACCCAGGATGCACGAATTCCCCCTCACAATCAGCGCTTCCCAAAGATCAATGGAGTCGGGAAGTACTACGCAAATAAACCTTTTCCATCTTCCAGAAAGACAGGCGCAATAGCTGGTGATGCACTGCAGCTCCCCCGGCCCACGGGGATGAATTCAGAGTCGAGGTCAGGTGCAATCAGCTGAGTAGGCAAGGGCTGAGACAATGGCAGCCTGCGGATGCTGCTCCCGTCCAATTACACTGATTGCACGCGCACACTCGGAGAGAACAAAGCGAATTGATTTTGATTTTCATCACGGAGAAACACTGAACAGGATCCAAGAGCCTCCCGGCCCCTAGGGAAGGCTGGAGCTGTGAACTCCACCACAAACAGCTGGCGAGCAGCTTTGGCTCATGCCAGGAAATGGCCCCAAAGTGACAGATCTGCAGGACACCTCTATCCCTCGCTGCCACACATTTCCCATAACTTTCCTCATTAAAGCAGCTCATGTGACAACCTGCACTTCTTTTTCCTCCTCTTTTTGTTTTTTGTAGGTTTTTCTTCATTTTTCCCTCTTCTATGAGTGATAGGTTTTTAGGTTAACTTCAAATTGTTGTCTAAATTCTTGCCTGAATGAAATCTGGGTTTTTTCTCCCCTCCAGCTACAGACAGGCCAAGGCTGATGCGGTAGGAAATCCATCTCAGCTTATCCATCTAGAAAGATGCTAACTTCAAAATTATTTTTTTTAAGGGTTCATTTTTGTTAAGTCAGTTGCTGGATTCAAAATTCCTTAATGCTGATGCTAATTCTTGGAAATTTCTGGGAAATAAATAACAGGCCAAGGAACAAATAATCACCAAAAGCTGCAAGGAATCACAATAGGCACTCTGCTCCTGAAAGGTGGTTACATTTTCTTTGGGAAGGGACAGAGGAAGGGAATTAAAAATGTGAGCAAGCTCTTTTTCAAAATGACAGATTCAAATGACGGATCACTTTTCCCAGCAAACAAGCATTGGCTCAAGGTGTATAATTTCCTCCAATGTTTTTTAGGTGCTGAGTGCAGCAGCACAGGGCTCTGCTATGAGAACAAGGTGCATCCCTTGCCTGAGTTCACACTGGCTCTTTCTGTGCCTTCCATCCAAGGAATTCTTTTAGACAGTTTCTCATCACCTGACTCCATGTACCTGAGATAAATATCCAAGGAGTCCATGCCCTGATGCTCTGAACAGACGGATGATGCAGACAAAGCCCATGTCGGCTCTTTCAGACTGTCCTTTCCCCACGCACCCCACCGCAAGTCACATCAGCGGCACTCAGGGGTTCCTTTCATGCTGATCCTCAAACTCCCACTGGCCACCTTGCAGCTTTTCCATCTCTTCCAGCTGCCCACACACGTAACTCTCTGTGTTAATCAGAGGACAAACCTTCTTATGCCAGCTCTTGCTTAGCATATCCTCATTCCACAAGGGAGCTACAGGGTCCCCAAGAGACCATGGGTGAGCAGGGCAGGAGCAGTAGCCTGCAGCCTTGAAGACCTTTCAGAAAAGTCTTCAGCAACTTGACCCTGTGCCCTTTTTAACCTTTTTTTAAAGCATAAATACTAAAGACCACGGACTATCCTTCCTGTTTATAATGGGCACCATACTAAGCACAGTGGTGGGCTATCCCTGGTGCATGGCCAAGGCACTGCTGCACAGGTGGTGATCCCTCTCTCCCCACACATCTCATATCTGAAAACATAACCAATGTTAGCAGAAGTAAAGCATTCCACATTTAGCATCACCACAATTCACATCGTCTGGACCAACCTCCTTCAATTTCTTTTTGCATCTGCACAGTATTATGCACTATGATCAGAACAGAGAGAAATCTTTAGCCTGAACATTAATTGAATAAAAATGCATATTCATTTCATGGCTTCCTCAGTTCCAATCAATAGCTTGTGTGAAGGAAAAGCAGCAGACGATGAAAAAGAATTGTTCTGAACGTTTTAAAAGGAGCATCTCAGTTTTTTAAATCTGACATAATTCTTCACGGAGAATTTCCCTTTGACTGATCTTTAGAAAAGCCTAGCTATAGAAAATACTTTATTCAGTCTAAAATAGAACTTCTCTTCTATTTCTCAAAACTGTTGGTGAGCCAAAGGAATAGTTAACTGTGAAATCCTGCTGTATTTGGTACCTTCAGCCCCACCTCTAGTAATGCTTGAGGTACCACATGCAAAATCTCTGTCACAGATTGCACATTTCAAAGGGTGTAGACTGAGGGCCTGGGGATGCAAACACAGCCTGAAGCAGTCCCCATCTGATGGGGAACTGCAACTACTACAGAGCTGGGAAAAGTGATATTTTAAATATTGTCTTGGTGCTCCTGAGCCACCTTCCCTCCCTTTTCAGGCACATCCCTATTAAACAAGATCAGTTTACAAGTCAAAAAGTTGTTTCTGACTGTCACTGCTGACTGTTACTGTCTGAAATCAAGCTGTTTTATCTCTACTTTAGACATTACCCCCAGATATGAAGACTCCAAACTCTGAACGTAATTGGCAATTCTCTTGACAATGTACAAGGTAAAATAGAAGCAGCATGTTGCTCAACTGCTCGGCTGGATCTGGAACAAAGAGAGCAGTTATAATTGCTATCTACCACTTAAATAACCAGATACTGCATGACAGTAAATGGAGGCTAAGAGTTTATTAGGATCAAGATGCCAGTCACAGGTACATTCCCAGACAAATTTATTTTAATGTCAGAGGGAGCTAATGGTGGAGCCTGAGAAAAATACAGGCATAGGTTAAAATGGCCATGCCTTGTCAGCAGGGTACAACTGCACTGAGTGTCCGGGAGGTGTATTCAGGTAGGAAACAGCCTTTCTTGGGGAAATTATAGGTATCTCTTGGCCGAGTTGTTTAGGTAGCTTAAACACCTGGGATCACATATCCTTGGAGATAGCACTGCAGCGGCCTAAGAACAGATTGTACAGACATTTCTGCATGGGTGAAAGGTGCCCAACTGAAAAACTTCAGGTTTGGGCACCACTACTCCTGATACCTCCCTCTTCCTCCTGGGGGACCAACTCCCAGAGAACAGCACTGGCCTTTCAGGACTTATGAAGTGCAAACACAGTTTTATTTGCTTCCTGACCCTTCACTCAAATCATCTGCAGCTCCATAAATGAAAAGAAACCACTGTGATTTAGCAACTTCTTCTGCCTCTGCTTCATTCTGTCAGGAAAGTGAGATCACACTTTGATGCCACCACGACACAGCACGGCTGTTGTGGTGATGTTTGAGAATTCGGTCTCCTCAGGCAGTTGATGCCACTGCCCTTTATCTTGCATCTTGTCTGGCAGGGTGAAGCCTGCATGGTTGGGAAACATTTACAGGTGAAAATTTAGGTCAAACTGAGGAAAAAAAATTTTAAAATGGGGCCTTCTTCAGCACTGGAATCCTGAGTTTCTGTTCCAGATGACCCAGATGAGTCAGCACTCTCAACTTTTGTCTCTTGTCATAGAAGAGCAGCTGGTGATGCTGCTTTAGCCTCTATAAAAGAACAAAAGGCTTTTCAATGTTCATGTCACAAACCCTGGGCCATAAGCATATGGTTTAATTTTTTGAAGGAGAGCTCTGGCAAAGCCAAGGATTTTGATCCTGCTCCTTCCTGAAAAAAAAACCCCCAAACCTCTCGAAAACTGTTGGCTGCTGTAAAAAAACTCTTCAGAAGGGAAGTGCTGGGATGGAGAGGACATATGCGAATTTTTGAAACCAATTCCACAAAAAACTTTTATTCATAAGCTTAGTATTCATGGATTCAGCACAAGAGAAGGGAATTCTCCAATACCTGCCTCACCTGACAAACTTCAAGCAGTAGCAGCAGCAGATTCTGCTTTTGCGAGGTACATCAATCCCTTTGCACATGAAATAACTCTCGGGATATTAGAGTAGGATAGATGTTCATCCCACAGCACGGTGCCTCAAAATCAGTGGTATCTGGGTTTCTAAGTCATTTTGTAGGCTTTTGAAGCCCTACACCTCTCTGCTGCAAAAGCACCGGGGTGTTAGTACTTAACAGAACTGTAACATAACATTTTATTCCAGTTTATTCGTTTCTAAAATGCCCCTGGAGAGTCCTTTCTAATATCTGTGTTTGTCTTCTGTGAGTCTAATGCTTAGTTATCGTATTTTTTCTCTCTCAGACTGGAAATGGAGGCAACTAACTCCTCTCCTTTGCATTTTACTTTCCTAATACAACCAACTTTCAAGAGAGACTATTCCCACCTGCTCTGAACCTATAAGCAGAGTGCTGGTGTAAAAACCACACCACCAGCTGCACCCTCACCAGACACAGACTTGAAGGAAGGCTGCCTAAGGAGAAGCCCAGACATGCAGCCTGCGGTAGGAGCAGCTTCTGCAGAAGAGAATGATCTCTTCATGGCACCTCCCCAGAGAACAGACTAATATCTGCACTCAGCACCTCCACACCTACCATGTCATGTGCGGTGCTTCCTGCCTTTCCAAGCATGCATCCACATTTAGCAGCTCTCCAGGCTGTCTTGGCTACTCTGCTTCCTTTCTGGGATCCATGTGTTTCAACATTCATGCTGGCCACAGCCCTGCTGCTGCTGTGCCAAGGCCACCACGCTGCCAAGCTCCAGCATACCCTCATTGCCCTAATGCATCTGCCATCCAAATAAATCTTTTCCAGTTGTTTTGTGCTGTCTCTTTACAGTCTCACAGTCACTGTCTCTACACCCTGAGGCATCACCTCCAGAGAGATGAGCTGGTTTGTCCCAGCCCAGGGAAGCCAAAGGCCCCAGGCACTAGAGGTGTGCTCAGCAAAATCCAGAAAATGGGCAGCACGTGGCTAATCCAGGAGCTGCACCAGCAGCAAATGGCACACAGCAGTGCTATACAGAGCAGTTGGACCACGGGAAGATTTCCTAAATTAGGTCCTAGGATAAAAGAGCTGAGCATGTGATTCCACCTCCCATTCTAAACTTCCATATGCCAGATGATAACTGCCTATTAAATTGCAACTGGGAATCAGCACACAAACATACTTCATCTCCTGCCTTGTCCCAGTTACTTTAAAATAGGTGTTGCTGAGTCAGTAGCTTGGATTACAGGAATCAGAGATCTTCAATAGAATTTAACAACTTTTCAGGTTTGCACAAAGACCTCTAGAAGCAGATCAAAGTGGGAACAGTCATTCTAGTCAGGTTCACAG
Source organism: Eulacestoma nigropectus (assembly GCA_013397775.1). Classification (NCBI taxonomy): domain Eukaryota; kingdom Metazoa; phylum Chordata; class Aves; order Passeriformes; genus Eulacestoma; species Eulacestoma nigropectus. The sequence goes on along the minus strand of VZTE01004039.1, from coordinate 250,087 downwards.
GTGCAAGCAAGCTTCCTACAAAAATGTACCTAGTGAAATCATTAACACTGCAGAGGTTATTTTCCCTCCACACATCCCACAGCATGGATCCCTCCTTGCAAGTGTGCTCCCCTTGAGGTCTACTTTCCTGCTTAACACAGACCTCTCACCCCAGAGTGAAGGCCTTTAGGCACTGGCCATCAGTGCTCCCATTCAGCAGCAGTGCTACGAAACAGCCCAGCTGGTGGAACTCACAGTTGGCCTCTTCCATTGTATTTGCCGGAGCTTCTCCTCTGGGAGCAGGGTGGGACCGATGGAGCTGACATGAGCGGGGAAGGTGGCATCCTCGAAGAGCAGCCCTTGGCTCAGGCACAAGGCTCGCAGGTCTCTGAAGTCCTGGCTGTTAAATTTCCTCAGGTTCCGGAGGCTTCCCGTTGCTCCTGCGGTTTGCCAGCCCTGCTCTGGCAGCGGAGCGGAGCTGGGGGCGAGCATCGTGCCCCTTTCCTGTGAGGGGGAGACAGGGACTGCCATTAGTTCCCCAATGCAAAGTGGTGCATCAGGAGCATGTGGGATAACACCTCCCCCTCCCACCAGGAGGACTGTGGAGCAGCAGCTTGCAGAACTGAGGGCAGCCACAGCGACAAAATCCTTATTAGCTGGAAATGCATGGGGAAAGAGTAGTTGTCAAATCCCGACTGGTTTATCTTAAACCAGTGCTGTCAGTGCTACAAATTCAATTTGGAGTCTTCCCTGAGGACAGAGAGCAAAGCTGTTAGTGAGCTGCTGTGTGAGGCACAGCTGCAATAGAAGCGAACACAGGGCATGGAACAGGAGCTGCAGATGCAGGGCAGTGTGAGTGTGAGTCTGAGTCTGAGTGTGAGCAGGGACAATGCCCAGAGGTACCCAGAACTCTTCTGGTCAGGTATCACAGCTGTGCCCACGGCACAGGATTTCAAATTGCTGTTTAAACTGGGCAGTCATTGCATGGCATCTACAGGTGTTCCAGTCTGAAGCACGGTCAAACCCCTCTCTGTTAATGTGTCTAACAGAAAGGGGCACTTTAATCAGGAAAAATGAACATTTTATATATGCAGTGAAACCCTGGCCTGAACAGACCTGCTAATACACTTGCTGGCACAGCTCAGATGGATGCAGGAACCAAAATCTGCTGTTGAGGGCTTTGTCCCTTTACAGGCCTGAAAAAGCACAGCAGGATTCCTGCCATCAAAGATCTACTTTTGTTCCAAAGGGAGGTAGTTCATCTTCCATGGACACACTGGGTTGTGGGATGGGAGAGCTTTCAGGACAGGAGTGAGAGAAGGGCACAAGAAAGAGGAAAAGCTGCACTTTTGGAGGGGCCAGTGGCACTGGAGCTTAAAGAAAGCAATTTGTTCTGTCCAAGCACAGCACAAGTTTTCAGGTGTGTTCCCTAGAGCCACATGGATGTAGAGGGAGACACACATCTGTGCACCACCTCCTGGGGATCTCCCTTCAGCTGAAAGGTTCTCTTGGGGGTTCCAGGGGTCAGAGAAGCAGCAGGAAGGTTGTGCAACCTGCCTTGCCTCCTGGTTCCTTCAGCTCCTATTGTCATACAAAATTACACGTTGCTGGATAAAAACATGACTCAGAGTCCACACCAGTTTTCACTCTTCCTTCCCACTTGCCCTCACAGAACCAAAATACTGACTATCCTGAGCCATATTTCTCCTTTTGCCTCTTTTCTTATGAAAAGAGAAGTCCACGGCGAAGCTCTTTATTAGTAGAATTTTAAAGGCATGAATCACTGAGATCCTCCTCTGGCATCTTGCATTATGGATGCCACCACACCTGATCCAGGGATTCCTGCCCCCAGCTCCTGGCTTCCACTTAAGATGTACCTTATCATAAATTAGTACTGGAAAATCCACCATATGCCCTGGGCAAGCCTCACCTACAGTTAATTAACTTTGCTGTGCTAATTTCTAACCTGAAGTCACCTAGTTTCACTTTCAAGCAACCGGATGCCATAGCTCTGTTGGTTGGTTGGTTGGTTTTGTTTGCTGGTTTGATTTTTTTGTTTGTTTGTCTAATTTTTTAGTAGATGAAAGGGCTCTTTTCTACCAAACAAACTTATCTGTAGATCCAAGATGTCCCTGGTGCTGCTCAAATAGAGCAGATGGCTCCAGTAAGAGCAAAGCCTCAGGTTTGTGTTGTGAATTCTTCCCGCATGTCAAAAATACAGCTCAGCCACAATGAAGGTGTGATACAGCCCCTCCACTCCCCTCCCTACACCCTTTTTACTTAGTCTCATCACCTTTCTTGGTGCTTCAAGCCACTTAGCCTCCTGGCTAAGTAACAACAGCCTAAACAAGTAAGTGGTTTTGCATCTCATTGTTTTAATTAAAAGCCCCACAACAAAATCCGAAACCACCCTCGGCCAACAAGGAGAGAGAGCCTTCCCCTTGGGTTTGCATTTTTTAATACAATGGCAATAAATCTCATGTAATGTACCATAACACGACAAGGGAATGGCTTCTTAACAAATACTCATTTGAAACTGTGCCCAGGCTCTATGCATGCTAAGATCTATTTCTTGAAACAGTGTTCCAGCAAAACTGATTACTAATTCCAAAACTCAAATTAAAATTAACAGAGCTTGAAGGCTGGGTCTGACACACGTTCCCTCTCTTCTGACAGAGAACAAGAGTTTTTAGCATGTGTGTGTGTGTGTTTAATTACGTTGTTTAACATACTGGGATTAAATTAGCAACCAGACTGAGGAAAATAACACACTTGACTACTATTCCCTTGCAGGAATGTCTTCATCAGCACAGACACGTGAGTTCTACACCCACCCACGCCCCTCTGCAGGCAGTCCATGGGGTCAGGACCTGGCTAGCAGTGTCCTGGCTATTCCAACATGCTCTGATGGCCACCTCTTTTGGGGCAGCATCCTGAATCCTGGCCACAGCTCTCCCCCGTGGTTCCCACGGGTCCGTCAGCAACAGCAAAGATCACAGAAGTTGTTAAAGCTGAATATTGCCTGCTTGGTTGGGGAGCTTCTTACTGTTACTGACCTCAAGAGCCAGAAGGACTTTCAAGGGACAGAGTTATAACAGGATGGATATCAGAGATGTTGCCCTTGGACTGCTCCTGCACAAGATGCAAGGAGAGAGGGAGGGATTTCAAATGCTCACAAAAGCCGGTTCAGACATATTGCCAAACTCTAAAGAAAAGCAAAGAGACTGCCACTCAACTAAGGAAAGAAATTATTATTCAGAAGGGGTAAACATTCAGGAGGGTCTAAACAAACATTTATTTAGTCCTGAGATCTCCTTCAACACACTTACATATCTGAAATGGAGAAGGGAATCACACCCAACTTTGCACCTGCTGCTCTTTTTTGGTTCCTCTTCCTTCTCGGCAGAGGGACATCCTTGCCGTCTGTCCCTGAGAAAGGGACAAACAGCAAAGAAGGAGGGAGAGAAGGTAAGCAGTGGAAAAGCTACAGAGAGAAGGATAAAAAGAGATCAAGTAAGGCGGTTGGAAGGGATGGGAAGGAAAGCAGAGCCTCTGAGCATAGCAGGGCAAAAGGGTTGGTGATTCCTGCGGAAATTAATGGGGGAACCCCAAGCACCCACCATGCTCTGCACTGAACAGCTTAAAGGCAGCAGTGAAGGTGTGTCCTGTCTCCCTCCAGCTTTCATTCAGGAAAGATGTCAAGCCACTGCTCTAATCAGGTGCTCAATGGTGGCAAATGCTACTGACAGCTAATTACACTTCGCGTAAAGATTTATGTCACAGTACGGACATCATTTCCTTCAATGGCTTTGGTATTTTTCACTGAGTAGGAAGTAGAAACAGGCAATTAGAAACCATGTGTACTTCATAGCTGAACCTTCTCTCCACTGATTTTCTCAAAACATTTCCATTACATGTTGGCTTAGCTGAGTTTCTGTGCTTTAGAAAGATCAACTAATTTTCTCAAACACAACAGAGAGTACCAGAAAAGCCAAAAAAGCCAGCAGCCCTTCTTCCCCTGTTTCCTCTCAAGCACTCCAAACTATTAAGCTACATTTCATCTCCCCATAACATTCGATATATGCTACAGTAACACCAGCACTCTTTCATCTAAGATCCTGTCATTCATGTACTTGAAGCATTGTAGAAACTTCAGGGACTCAGTTCTAGAACTATCTTATAATGAAGGAAATTGTGAGTTTATTATCTCTCCTAGCATTCAGAGAAAAAAAACCCAAACAAATGAGAGAGTCAGCAGCCTCCTGCAGTGACAGCAAGCTGAGGAGGCAGAGCAAGGACCAGAACATGGGTGTCCCAAACCCCAGATGGACAGCAGCTCCTTGTACACACCATGCATGAAAGCCTTGAGTGCCACAGAAAATCAAAACCAAAGCCCGGCACTCTGGCAACCCTCCAGGAGATTACTTTCCCAGTGGCATCTTGCACGACCTTCTGCTCCAAACAGCCTGTGAAGTACTGCCTTCTGGCTATTTATTAAGTCAATTTTCTTCTCGTTTTGCATACACAGCATAGGACAGTTCCAGATACCTTTTTTTCTACCTCATTTAACAGCAGCCTACAGTAACTACAGCATCCTCCTCATCTTAGAATCTCTACTCCCACTTGATCCAATTACTTCTGACAACTTACCGTTTTACAAAGGAGGCTCTTTCTAGGATGGCAAATTCATCTTTTCTTTCCCTCCAGGTAACATTAAGGATAGGGACTCTAATTTATCCTGTCTCTCCAAGGCAAATCCCTCTCAGTGTGTCTGTGGTGCTTTTCCAGCCCTAATACTTGTCTTTCACCTGCTTCCTCTTGTGCTAAAAGGAACAGCAAAGGGATGTTTTACCTGCAGTGCCTCCGGCGTAACTCCAGCCAACACCAGCAGAGACACACGGGCTGGCACCATCCCCCTTCTCCTTTATAGGGGAGCTTTTGCCACGCCTAAGTAAACGTAACCGAGCTCAATTTCAACAATCAATCTTGCTTGGGCGTAACAGTTTCATACAGATATCATACCATGAAGATATACATATATAGAGAGATAGATACGCACACACTCACACTTCTGTTAGCCATGCACAATGAATTGTCTGTCCACCTATGTTTGTGGACAGCATCCTGTGGCCAACTGTGGCTTCAGCTGCAGCCATTCTTAGAGGAAAACAGGTTTATTGGCACCTCTCATCTGTTTTCCTCCTCATACCACCAGGAAATGCAGTAATCATCCTGGATCCAGGCACAGCCTGGCAGGACTCACCACACGGCAAGTTATCAGAGGTGCGTGTCATTCTTTCCGCAGCAGTAAAAGCAGCAGATATTTTTAGGCCAATGCCTGTTAGCATTTATACTGGGCTCTTACTTAAATTCCACATCAGTTCACTCGGGCAGCTCATTTCCTCCAGGACTGCCTGAGGAAGTAGGACTTATCCTTAATTTAGGAGGGAGCTGACCTCCATTATCCTAAAGCCCAAAGCCACATAATTAAAAAGTATCTAGCAAAAATATGGGAATGTTTCTTTTTGAGAGACCAAACTGAGATAGCCTAAAGAGGCCCAAAATTCAAGGGAATGTGGGCAGAATGTTCTCAGGGACACATTCCCTGGCAGCAATCCTAAGTGTATTCCTACAGCCTTCAAACATGTGTTTGAATAAAAGTCCTGGTGTACAGCCTCCTGAACAAGAGACAGCGATGCAACCTTGCAATAAAGCAAACCAACAGCGCCCTGGGCTGCATGAGTTGCAGCACAGTGGGTCAAGGCAGGGGACCTTTCCCCTTTGCACAGTACTTTTGAGATGGTATCTGCAGTACTATACCCAGTTTGGGGCTGCCCAGCGTAAGAGGGGCACTGAAAGTGCAGCAAGTCCAGTAGAAACCCACCAGGATGGTCAGGGGGCTGGAGCACACAGTGTGGGAGAAGAGAGCGACAGCGTTTGTCTGCTCAGCCAGGAGGGACACCTAATTGCAGCCTCTCACTATCCAAAAAGTTACAGAGAAGGTGGAAACACGCTGTTCTTGAAGGTGTACAGCAGATGGGCAGAGGCAACAGGCACAAGGAGCAGCAAGGAAAATTACACGTGGCTGGAGACAAAAAAAGATCTTCAGAGTGGCTCAGTTGCCCAGAGAGCCTGGAGCATCTCCACCCCTGGAGATATTCACATGGACAAGGACATAAGCAACACCACCTAACTCAGAAGTCAGCCTGCTTTGAGCTGGAGTGGGACTCAAAGACCCAAGAAAATACCTTCTCTCTTTCAAGCTACCACAGCTTGTTCATGAAAAGGAAAGTGCAGTGAATGTTCATGAAGTTTACCTTGGGGATTAAGAGAAAAACTTACCAATCCATAGTTCTTCACTTATCCAAAGTAATCGTACAATCACCTGGGCTCAGGAAGCTCCCCAGAACAAGACTTTCTGTTTGGACTGCAGTCTCTTTGAGCTGGGATGTTAACAGTTCACATAGCAGCCGGTTCCTAGGAGCTATGGGAGATGAGAACATAAAAGTGCTCATGAAAAAGACAGTTCATCTTCTTCATCAACGTTTACTATAGTTCTGTGGGTCTAAAAGCTGTGTGCTGCACTCCACCTGCTCGTATTCAAGGGCTTTCATTTCCTCATGAGATCCCAGCATTTAGCAGACTCTAACAGGAAATGCATCCATGTAAATTAGAGCAAAATCTGCCTCAGAGGGCAAAGCAGGTGCAGTTTTCCTTTAAGAGCTGTTTTCCATAACCACTACATAAATAAAAGCTGATTGCACCAGGAGCAGGGAGCAAAGATTTCCTTCATTGCAGCGAAGGAGCTGTGAGGTGATAAATGCCATAGCTGCTGGCTCATCTGACAGCACACGCGCTGTTAATCGCCCCCTCTCTGGGGAAACGGCAGGTATATTCCCCTCCAGGTATGGTGATTCATTGTCTGGAACTGATATCTCTGCTTAAATGGTGGATTAACATGATTTAAGAAATATTCATTGCAAAGTTGATTAGAAAGCCCCATCACCAACCTGGCAGGAGATTTCAGCTACTGCAGCACGAGCCCATTTTGAGACTGTCAGCTTTCCTGCAGAAGGCTGTATTGATGTGTCCATTTTCACAGTGGCTCCAGAGAAGGAAACCCAGAAGGCTGAGGGATTTATGTGCAGTAATGAGCCTTGGGATTATTTGCTACCCTAAGTGTCTGTGGAAACCTGCAAGAAAAAAAAAAAAAAAAGAAGAAGAAAGAAAAAAAGAAAGAGAAGGATTTGAGTAAAAAGCACAGGGGCTGTGTATGGAGAGAGCAGGGGTGTTTTCTTCCAGTGGCACCCTGTGAGATTGTGGCAGGTGCCAACAATTCCCCTGACTTGAAGTTTGCTTTTGCAGAGCAGGGACATTATTCCATCTAAGAGTACACGTGCAGTTTAATCTACTCATGAGCAAAGGGTGCTGAAGGATCACTGAAAAATCAAAACTGCTTCTGCGCTGTAAGTTACCACCTCAGGGCTGGTAAAGCCCAAATAAAGGAGGGTCCCTTTGCTTAGGACCAACAGCTTCCACTGGGTATTGGCACCAGAGGGCAAATACCAACAAGTGCTGTCGAACCCAGGTTTTCTGTGAAGCCCCCATGGCTTGTGAGGTCTCAGCTGGCACCACAGATTTTTGGAATTTAGTGAATCTTTATTCCTCTCTACCATGGGATAAAAATAGACAAAAAAAATTGCACAACTCAGGGGTTCTTTTGAAATAGATTTTAAACTAAACACATACATCTCCTCTTTGCCTGGCTTTCCTGAGGGTAGACTGTTGTTCTGCATGGCTGTCATGGTCTAAGCGCAGCTGGCAGCTCACTCACTCCCCCACCACCGGATCGGGAAGACAACTGGAAGAGTAAAAGTGAAAAAACTCATGGGTTGAGGACAAGACACTTCAAAAGGTAAAGCAAAAGCTGTGGGTACAAGGAAGGCAAAACAAGGAATTCCCTGCTTCCCATGGGCAGCAGGTGTTCAGCCTGGAAAGAAAGGCTCCATCACACATAGCAGTTACCAGGGAAAATTAACTCCAAACGTCCCCCCCTTCCTCCTTCTTCCCCCAGCTTTATATGCTGAACATGATGTGGAATGTCCCTTTGGTCAGTGGGGGTCAGCTGTCCTGGCTCCGTCCCCTCCCAGCTCCTTGTGCACCCCCAGCCCGCTCAGTTCTGGCGTGGGGTGAGGAGCAGAAAAGGCCTTGACTGTGTGCAAGCACTGCTGAACAGTAACAAAAACATCTCTCTGTTATCAACACTGTTTCCAGCACAAATCCAAACCACAGCCCCAGACCAGACACTGTAAAGGAAATTAACTCTAGCCCAGTTCAAACCAGCACAGTAGCCAGCAGCACGTCTGAAGCAGTGAGTTTTGTATCATCTTTCAAGGCTGTCTGGGGAGGAACTGCACAACTTTGCCCAAGTACTAGTGGAAGCCTTGGCCTTAAGAAGGGAGCTCTCCTCACTCCACCCACAGAGCTTCTGCACTGAAGTATTAAGACTGTTATCTTTCGCAACATTTCAGACATATGCCTTTATTTCTTACTTCTGCTGCTCTTACCCCTGTGAAGATCACACTCTTTTTAGCAGAAAGACTCCTGATTTACACCACGGTAAATAAAAGAAACAGGCTGGGAAATTTTCCAGGGTAGTGAACACAAATAGGTTTTGTGTAAAAGAGGAATCATCCTTCAGTCATTGTCACATTTGCTGCAGTGATTGGGCATCCCACTGTTTTTGCACTGTGGGACTAATGTAAGAATACTATCAATCCATTTCATTTCCTCATTCATAATTTGGTATATGGGTCAAGTGTTACCATTTATTTGCTTCTCTTACACAAGATGCAGGGAAGCTATGATTAATATTAGGCATAAACAAGATCCTTTGCTCTGTGTTTATGCACTCCTATTTCTGGCAGGACCTGCCCTCCTAAAACATAAACTTTTATGACTGTAAAAACTATCAGGCAAGTAACAAAGTCCTACTTCAGCATCTGTTTTTACCCAATCCTCACCCACGAGCTGCTCCTCAGTGCAAATTCACCACGAGCTGCAGCACTTTTGCAATATTCACATATGAATCATTTTGCTCATAAATGAAGTACAACTGTTGCCGGAGTGAAACGTGGCAGCTGCTTAACAGTACATAATGAATCCACAGAGCTAGACCCTACTGCCACTTGGGGGAGGGGGGATTTGGTGTGAAAAATATCTCTCTCCAGAGCCCTATTTTCAGAAGAAATATCCACCGACTTCAGAACTACAGTGGGAATTCTTCGAGAATAAAAATAAAAATAAAAAAACCAGGCAGCCTGCTACTGACACCCATATTAACACTGGAATTTCCCAGTGGAATATTTTTCCTTCAGAAAAATGCAATTCTGTCAAACATGAAAGCCACTAACAATGAATTTTCACCATGAGAAAGACACAACACATTCCAATAATGCCACTGGGCTCCATTCTGATTTTGCAATAGTTGCATTTTTTTGCTTATGAAAACTTCAGGCTCATCTCTGCATTATCCAAAAGGTTTAACATTGCAATGTAAGAAAGATTTGAAGCGTTATCGCAGTAGCTCTTTGCATTCGGTCTGACATTATTTTTCAGAATATGATTTCCCAGGAAATTTTGGACTTTGTTTTTCATTTGAGTGAGGAACAGAATATGATAGGACTTTGAATACTGAAGCTCTACAAAACCTCTATAAAAGTTTGGCCCCTCAGCACGCAGCAGCGAAACTCTCCTTGAGAATAAGCCCATCCTATCACCAGGAGTAACATCAAAGCATTTTTTAAACAGAGCCATCATGACATCATCCTTGCAAGTGACACAGACATCCTTCCATCTGGTCATAGCACTGTTTTGCTTTACCAAACCTTGCTAGCAACTGCTCAGAAAGGTAAGTGAAGGACCACTTTTACCCCTCTCTCCTTGGTGTCCCTCATCTACCCCTTCATCAGCAGCTTTTGGGTCCCAGAGGCAGCCCTTTGTGGAGGGCACATCAAAATGAAGCTCTTGTTTTCATCAGCATATTAGCCCTTATTTGGCATTTCTGCCTCCAGCCTCATTAAAGCCCTGTGGGTATGAGAAAATTTATTTCACGCTTTTTTGTTTTGTTTTTGTCTTAGTGCAAACAGATTGCGACAGCCTCACATTTGCCTGTTTTCCAGAAACATTCTCGCCATCCTCTGATGGAGCATCCTTGGCCTGCAGATCATTCCAACAGTTTACCAAAAACATTTGTGGTTCCCAGCCCTCGCCTCAGTCTTTGCTGACTGCTGACACGCACTGCACTGCACAGCTCCCTCTTCCTTGACATCCTGCCATTAGTAAGGTGCCAACGAGGGTGCACTGCCGGTATTCCAGTCAGGCAACTTGCTGTCCACCTCTCCTCCTTGCTCCCACGAGACATCCAACACCTGGGAAAACTAAGGGCTGCAACTTGAGACGAGCCAGACAGCTCCTCTGGGATTCCGTGTCCTTCAGCACACACCCAAAACCTGAAAATGGGGTTACTATCCAAATCAGAGCAGAGGGATCTGAAGCTAAATTATGGCAAAGCCTAGTCCTGTCACAGTGGAATTAAGCCATGAGTTGGCTGGAAGTCACAGACACAACATCCAGGCCCTGTCCTCTAAGAAGTGCTTGTGGAGCTTCTCCCCCACCACAGTAAGCATGCTGTATGCTGACAGTGTTGGCCATTGTTTGAAGATACTGGTTCCATGAAACACAAATAATGGCATAGAAGTAGAAACTGAATTAATCTCTCAGACTAACAACTCCATCACCAAATTCCTGGAAATTTAAAAGATTAAAAAAAAAAACCAGCAATCGGATGTTTTTGATGACTCCAGCTTCATCTTCCCTTGACCCAACAGAGGTGACCTCATCTGAAGCAGTAACACCCAAACACACACACCTGCAAGGTACCCAGGCAGTTAAAAAAAAAAAAAGGCTGTCTTGAAAGAGGATGGTGAGACACCTCCAGACCTGATGGTAATGTCTGAAAAAAAATTTGTGTTCACCTCAGCTCCCATGTTAGGTAAAAGTGGTACAGATCTTTTCTGCCTCCTGGACAGGACAGCAGGCAGCTCTCCTTGGCCTCAGGGAGCACGAGTGCAAGGCTCCCAGGATCATGCTGTGCTTCCCTGGAATATAAAGGGTGCCTAAACCAGGTGCATTTCCTCTGAAAAAAGCAGTCCACATTTTGCACCCCACTCACCAGAGACCCATTTGGTCTCTCTCTAAGAATTATTTTGGCCACGAGAAGAGTCATATCACAGCTTTCAGAACAGCATCAGCACTTGCTAACATCACAGGACTGGGGAGTTAAAAAACCCCAAAGAACCTAAAACATTACCAGCCTGAGTTTTCTCATTGTGATGACTTTGTAGCCAGATGCATCTGAGCTTGCTCATCTGACTGACACAAGAGAAAAGCAAAGCACTGCCCATGAAGAAAGCTGTTCAGCTTACTCTGGAGGCTATACTTACTCAGCTCAAACCAAAGGAGAGTATGACCTCTTATGTGAAAGGCATAGGAAGGGTGGCAAATCCATGGAGAGAAGCTCCGGACAGAAGTGGGCTCCTCCAGTAATTGAGACAGTTTTGCTGCTGAGGCCTACTGTCAAGAGAGGAGGGGAAAAAAGCAACGAGAAGATCTTGTACAGAAAGAGCTTAGGGGTTTACCAGGATGAACTTTTAACAACTGTACAGACTCGGAACAAGAGGGTATTTGTTCCTTCACAGTATGGCTCTGGTGGGTGCTCCAGGACACATGAAAGACCCAATCCCACCCGAGCTGAAAGAGAAGCAAAGATCGAGCCGTGAAGCTTTACAGCACAAGTGGAAAATCTGAGGCACGGAGCCCAGTGGTGTCCTCCCTGGGGCAGTCATCCTGAGCAGCACAGCACCAGGACTCAGCCTGGGTTCAAACATACAAATCCCTGATGGAGAAAGCTGCCCTTCCCAAATTCTGCTTCCCAAGAGCTGTGAGGGACCAGCTGCGACCTGCGTGGACAAACAGACCAGCATGCCACTGCAGCTCCCTTGAAAAGAAAGGGTTTGTGTGTTCTGCTCTCCTTCTCCAGCTGGTTGCCACGTGCCTGCGGAGCGCGGGCACGACAGCTGGCACGACCTTTCCCAGGCTGACCCTGCACTGTGACCTCTGTCCCCACACTGTGCTGGCAGCAGGCTCCCTTTTCCTTCCTCAGAGCAGCTCCAGCCCTGAGCTCTTCTGTCAGGATGAAAGGCTCCTCCCAGAGCTGCACGGTGTGCTTTGATAACGCAGGGTTGCTCTCTTTGCTCTGCTCTATCAGTACATGGGAAAATGAGGATTGGTACTCTATCTGAGGTATTAATTAATTACCTTAAATAGCTAGATAAGGCACTTAGCTAGGGCTCAGAGCCATGTATGGAGAGTGAGATGGCAGTGCAGAGAACAGCATATGGTCCCTAGTGAATGTTTCTGTCACTTCTCATTGACATTTCAACTAATGTTCTTCACTGATTATCTATATTCTACAACATATTAAGGAAGCACATCAGACACTGCCTTCAACTTGTCCAGCCAAATTGCACCATATTTCTAAATGCTTCCTTCTTCTTGGGGAGGAGGAAGAGAAGAACTAAACTCTCTAATTCCATGGACAAACACAGGAGGCTATGGGTAACAGTCACAGGATAGAAACAAGGCCAAAACATACAAGAATGTAAAAAGAAGGGCAGAGTCTGAGGTAATTTACAGAGGATCACTTCCGTGAAAATTACCCCATCCAGTAAAAAAGTGTAAAATGCAAGGTAATGCCTGAAAGGGAAGAGGGACACTAGGAGTGGTCAAGGTTCAGCAAGACCAGCCCTAGGGTGAGACAGACTTGGAAACGATTGCTTCCCATGGAGGTGAGAAGAACTGGCACAATACCATGCTGGGAAGCACCCAGGAGAGTAAAGATAGACTGGAGAACAACATGACAGTGCCTTGATTCCTGGTGCATTTTTAACTTTTTCTGAAACAGAACATGTTAATTTCAAATTTGGTGAGCTTACTAGAAAATCCCAGACCAAATCGCTAATCTCACTATATCAACACTAATATAAGAGACGGTTTAAGATGGAGCAAGAGCTCCATGAATGAGAAGCAGTCACATCGCCCCTCAGCCCACCTGATGAGAAAAGTCTTGTCCCTCTCCCAGACATCTGATTTCCTCCAGCTACTCTTAATGCCTTAGGTTTTAACTTTTATATTTTTAAATCCTGTACTGCCTAGTGTGTAACTCTGAAGTTTCTTGTAGCCTGTTAGCTGCTGCTCTCTTATGCCAGATAGACATAACAAAGCCTCTCTGAGCTTGTTTTTCAAGGACACTCAGACTGTCCTAGGCCCAAGAGGTGTAAACCAGGGCCTCTAGAGAGGTGGAGAAATCGAAGAAATTCCATCATTAGCTAAAGTTTTAATTGGCAAATTTATGCTAATGTGCAAATGAACCAAACCTATAAAAGTGTGAAGAACTCGTGACTCGTCATCCACCTTGGGGTCCAGATTGGGGTCCATTTTTGGAAGTAGCCTCTGGCTCCCCAGGGTGCACCTTTGAAGGCCTTTCAAATAAATATCCACCTTTATTCCCTTACTCCTGTCTAGTCTCTGTTTCTAGGTAGCCTGTCAAGGCATCACTCTGACGCTGGTGAGCCACAGGGAGATGCAAAAAGGGAGTGAGAGTAGAGTAGAGCTGAGTGAAGCAGCTCTCCTGATTCACTAATGGAAAAGGCAACACGAATCTAGCAACTCCCAGGAACTAATCAGGGACCTTGACCCTGCCACAGTGAACCACCAGAAGTTTGTTCTCCACAGCGAGAAGATGAGACACTTTGAACCTAATAACAATCAGTGCTGGGATCTCTATGTACTGTCATATTTTTTTTTACTAATACGGGATAAGACTTCGGGGCAATACTGAATCAAGCCCCTTGTTTACTGCACCCAGGCGAAAACTCTGTATAAGCAAGCGGGTGATGTGCTGAAATGAAGACTAAGCCTTTTCTCTCCTGCAGTCTGAATTTCAATTACTGTGCTTGTTGCAGCGTACTGAGACTGGGCCTCAGTAGCCATTAGCTGGAGAATCAAACTGTAATGTGTTTGACCCAATATATGCCCCAGTGAATGACAGAGAATGGTATTGAGGAGGAAATACCGCGGGCTGTGATGGATCGGATTCCTAGAACAAAGAATTACCTTCCTCTTCTCCACTCCCTTTATATCCTCCTGCCAAGCACTGGGGATGGTCCTATTAACTACAGGCTACACAGAGCATTGCAGCATCTTAGGAGGAAATCACAAAGATGGGTTTCGCACTAAATAACTGGACTGTCAGAGAAAGACAGAGGGAAAAGACTTCACTGCATTGCTGGGAGACAAAAACTGAAAAATAGCCCATCCTGCAGCTTCTTTGGGGCCACAGATTTACTATGTGTGTACAGTGCCTCACACAGTAAGACTTTGATCCTTTGACTGGATCTTCAAAGCCCTCTGTAATCCAAACAGCAAGAACAAATAATTATTCCGTGCCAGGATGAGGAATGATTAAAATCATTTTACTGTGTTTTAACTGTTGGATATATAAAAACACAAGGAAGTTTCAGAATAGTTAATCTTTAAAATTTTTTTTTTAACAGACTTCATAAATCTCTGGGCATTTTGTTAATGAGCACAGTTGTGAGCTGTGGAAAAGCCAAGTGATTACAATAAAAATTATGTATTATGAAGATTTCTAAGCCTTTGTTCTATTTGTGTTGCCTGGCCAGCAACACAGGCCACAGAGCTCCAGTGCAGATACAGTCACTTTTTAAACTCCCCCTCCTTCTAAGTACACACCTTCACCTTTTTTGCCCCTACCTCTGGTGGCAGTTTAGAGGCAGGTTAGACCCGGTCATCTCAATCAACAGGGAGCAGGAAGAGAAGAGTGAAAATTTAACTGGTGAAACATTCACAGAGAGACAATCTAAAGTGAAATCAGAAACCATTTAGTTGGAAAATTAATTCCTATTTATAATTCAAGAGTCCATCTCAGAAACACACCTGAAAATCTTGTTCCTCGAACCAAGGATTAGCTCAAGGCCTGGATTTCTGAATAAAACCACACCCAAGTGCCTGCTGGCTCCAGGATCTAAGCCAAAGGCCACTTTGACAGAATAATCCAATTACTTCAGTGTGGCCTGGAGCACATCTGAGACAAGGCAGCAGCACCCTGGCCCTGCCTGGGGTCAGTGGCCACATCATGAACTGAATCGCCCAAACCGGGCCAGGAGACACTTCAGAGACAGAGTCAGAGAAGCGGGTATTTGCTTTTATTCGGCGCGCCGGGTGTGGGGGATCGCTCCTCCTAACACACACCCCGGTACTCCCCACAACACAGTGTTATGGGTTAAATAGTGAATATTCATCACATTCTTTGGGACAGGTGTGGGTATACAAATTATTTCTCGGAAGTCATTAATAGCATTAGCATATGTGCCGTGCATGCGCTGCGTGTCCTGGTGGTCGCACTGAGGAAGGCTCCTCTTCTTCCTCAGGGGTCTTTCTGATGAAGATTAGTAGTCTTCCTCACAACGCACTTTTCACCTCTCTCCCCGGGGCATGCGTAGTCCTTTGAGGAATGATTCAGCAGTTTCTGAGATGATCCTTGTCCCCCTTATCTTGACAAGATTAGGGCGAATCGGCTTTGGAATTAACATTTGCTGTCTGAATTAACATTTGCTGGAGTTATATTGACCGCCCCTTCCTCAGAACGAGAGACAAACACTGAGGTTTCAACCCCACTGCTAAATACCAGGGGAGATGCCAATGGCCTGAGTCTGGCCCTGAGGCCACGAGCCATGTGCCCATACCACAAACTTATTTTCTGCCCTAAAGAAAGCATCTGATCCAGGCTGGAGGGGATGGGCATCTGCAAACTGAATAAATGAATAGTAGTACTTCTTTGCTAGCCAGCAAAAGCAACCTTTTGGGGTTACTTTCAGACCTGAGGAAAAGCCCACATGCCTGAGCATTTCCCTGTTTCCTTTCATCTGCATCTATACTGAGAGTTCTAACACAAGATGCTACATCACACCTGCATCTGTGCAAGGCCATTGATTAAAATTTGTTTCAAAAGTGCTTGAATAGTGAATATTTGCAATGACCAGGTCCACTGACTCTACCTGCTGACTATTACCTGGGGTTGGGCTCCTCATGGGCAGCAAGCCGGGTGTCACCAAAACACAGGAACAACATGTGTTGACTCGTGCTGCTGTCATTGTCTTAAGTGGGTGTTAAGAGATTTGACTCACACACACATCTGTTTATTCTTGACTGAGTAAACCACTCACAAACACCCTCAACCACCCCTGTGGCCTAGGCAGCAGGGAGGGCAGGGCCACGGGCAGACCAGCCCCAAACTTGCAAACCAGCACCTTTGGTTTCACGGAAAGTTACACCAGGTGTAAACCCCACCCTTGCACATAACCAGGCATCTCCCATTGATTTTTCTCTCTCTTCCCCCAGTGACCCAGAGAACTCACCCCCAGGAGGTGACTGCGTGGTGGCAGTCAGAGAGGGCCTTTCAGGAGGGCAGGGTATTTCAGGGAGGCTGTCTACATCCTTGTTAGAGGTCACTGGGCTGGTATTCAGTGGAAGAGGCTTATAATATCTGTGTTGTTTTTCTGAGAAATTATTTTTCCTCTTTTTAAAAGGCTTGTTTTCTTTTGGTGTTTTCTTTTTTTTTTTTTTCCTTCTTACAGGTTCCTGCTACTGTCACATTACTTTTCTACAAATGCACTCCAAATAATTTTACTGGCAATAATATATTCCAAAGCAGTATTCTAAGAAAAGACTTCAGTCGCAGAAAATAGTCACAGAAAACAGATTTCACATTGTGCAGCACGAGTCACTGGAAATAGACAGACTTTCTATCATTTGGGTGAAAACTCGCAGAATTTTCACATCAACAGAACAGTGCAGTGTCCAGCCTGTAGCTAATGAAATGCAGAAAGCTTTGTTAGGAACAGCCCTTATTAGAGAAGGCATTCACACCAAAACAAATCATCCCCTTTCACCTGTGTCTTTTTCTGGTATAACGGAAGAAATAATAAAACAGATGCTGATAGCTTTGCTCAGGGCTTTTCTGCAAGATTCTCAGACACGGCATGGAAATGTACAGATCAAAAAGCAATCCTGTCAAAAGAAGCTGGGGGAAAGTTCACTGCTATCATTTGTCAATAAGCAGCCCACAGCTGATCCTTCCCAACTCTGGATAATATTCTTAAGGCATAGGCCAACTACGAAGGATGTTAATGGCTTAGTATTTTTAGTAGTACAAAACATTTTAAGGTCACACTCATCTTAGTCACAAAATACAAACGCATCAAGTACCTCAATGCATTCAGACCAGCTAATCAACACATCAGCACAGCCAGGATTTTGAATCTCAAATACCTTACTTCGAGGTGCTCACAGACTGAAAAATTCATAAATAAGAAATGACTAATGGCCGCATTCAGCAAAAAATTTCCGACAGCGACTGCATTTGAGAAGCCCTCAATCTGTCCATAGGAAGATCAAAAATTATAAGAGGAGGCGACTTTGGCTGTCCTTCTCTGGCTAATATGTTACTCATAGGAAGCCCCTCCTGTTGTTTGGCCCCCAAGAAACCATCCCTGAGGAGCTGGGCAAGTCTGTGTCCAGCTCAGGGTATGCTCCTGGCAGTAACAGCAGTTGCCCTGCAGGAACCCTCAGGAAAAAGTCTGCAGAAGTTATCACGTTTATTAAAAACAAAACAAAACAAAACAAATCTCTGTCACTCCATCCCCTGTGTTGGCTCAACCCTTCAGGAAAAGGAACATCTGCTCCTGCAGTGGCTGGCTGCTGTCTCCACTGAACTGCACGTGTGGCTGTAACAAAGCATTGTGAGGGTTTAAAATTAAGTTTGCTATGAGATGGAAACATTTGGGCAGACCTGCAGGCTGACCCCAAACCCTCTGTCCCACTCCCTGGCCACACAGAAAGGCTCCCATTTGGGTGTCCCCGCCATTCCTTCCCTACATCAGGCTGGGAGGAGGTGCTGCAGGCACTGGGGCAAAAAAGCCCCTTCCCTTCCCTGTCTTCTCTGCTCTCCCCCCTGCTGCTCCCCCAAATCACTCAACAGGGAGAAGCCCAAACCCCAGGTATCTCCAGCTCTTCTCCCTGGCTCTCTAGAAGGGGCTGCCAGGGAGGAAGGAAGGCCAGGGCACTCCTGCCACTGCCACAGGGCAGCTCAACACCTGGGAACCCTCCTCATGGCTTCTTCCACTGTCCAGGGCTGCACCACATCCCATCCTTGTGACAGAAAGCAGCTTTTTGTATTCCCACCCATGTCTGGCTCACGCAGGAGAGACCACACCTGAGCTAGAACACAGGTGACCATGCACATTTAAATCCTACACGCACACACAGGGCAAAGACGTCCATCCATGCCAGTCCCAGGAAACCTGTCCCTTCACATGAGGGAGATCTCCTGTGCAAGAGCATGGGAGAGCCAAAATGTGCAAGCAAAGGGCGACCATGGAACAGCCACCAGTGCTGGACTGGAACACCTTATGCCACGTTGAAGCACGTGCCAGATCCACTCACTCCTCCCCCTCCTGCAGAGATCTAATTAAAAGGAAAAGAAGCTGCCACTCATGGCTGGCGGATCTGCCCCAGCCAGCCGTGCTGTTCGATGCTGGGCATGGATTTTGCTGTCAGATACTCTCTAACCAGATGAGCTGGTTTTCAAGAAAAACAGGATTTTTTTTCCTTTTTTGGGATTGTTTTGTTCAGACCTTCGCTCTGCTGGCAGAATTCTGCCGGGCTCCTGGGCAAATCACTCAAACCACAGTCAGGGCACGCCACAGACAGAGGGTTTTCACTGGAGTTCAATGTAATTGCTAGCATTTATCACTTTAATAGCCTAATGAAGGTGAGATGTAATTAGAAAGGGTGTCAATTGGAATATGGCGTTTGTTTTACAATTACCTATACAGTGGGTAACCACTGGCACAGAACAGTGCCGTTTATAAAGCTGGTAATATGTGGCATAAATGTTCATCACTGGGTGACTTAAAGTGACCTAAAGCCACGTTCTGTAATTGCTGCCTTTCTTCCTAAGCACTTGAAGCAAACACGAAAAGGCTGAACCCCTCCCAAGGCAGCTTTTCCAGCCAATGAAGATGGTTTATGTCCATGAAACTGAGCCCATATAACTGTCACCTCATCATCATTCCCACTTGCAGAGTGATCAGCAGTGATTTTGCTTGAGTGAGTTTTGTCTGTGTAAGCAAGCTCAAATGAATGCAACAATCATAAGAACTCCCAGCAGGGCCATTGCTATCGCAAAAAAAAAAAAAAAAAAAAAAAAAAAAAAAAAAAAAAAAAACCCTCCAAAAAACACAAA